>VYXC01001261.1:591604-682945 GCA_013397175.1 Platysteira castanea
GACCCCACGGTTTGTCTGTCACACGGGAGGTGTCCGAGCAGCCCTGTCCCCTCCCCAGCCCGGGGGAAGCCTCAGGTTTCAGTGACCACAGCAGAGGGAGGGGTTCAGGGTGTGATGGGGGCACCCGGGACCCCCCCCAGGCTCTGCCGAGAGCACAAAAGGAGTTTAACAGCTTCATCTGCCACATCTGGTTGTGCTTAAAGCCCGCGGAGCTGACGGGGCCTTTCCCAGCCCAGCACAAGCCGGGACTGGGGCTGGGGCTGGGGCTGGGGCTGGGCTCCCGGTGTTCTCACAAAGGGCGTTGTGAGAGCTCAGTCGAACCTCTCGTAGCCAAGCGCAGCCCCCCAAGGAGCTAGCCTGGCCAGATACATTAGTGAAGGATGTTGCAGTAGTCACTGGACAGGCAGGAGACAAGCCAGGAGCAATAGCAGGTTTTGGCCGTGATATGTAGAGCTCAGTAGCTGCTACACCATCTCTGCAACACAGAAATAACTCTTATCCTAGGGTTGCTGTAGATACTGTCTCCTTAAAATGTGAACAGGAAGTTTTTGGCCAAAGGACAACTTCGTTGTTCAACTCCTCTCAGTTTGCACAGCCAGCTGTATTTTAGTTTACTTGAGCCTCTCCCGCGGTCCTCTGGCTGTAATATTTGTTTTTATCTCCTTCTCCAGGATGTTACAATGTACTGTAAAACAGTTACTGTCTCTTTCTCCAAAAGTGTTGAAATTTGGACAGTTGATAAAATGTTCCTGCATTTTGCACGCTCAGCTTTAGAGCAGTTAGTGTGATGTTGATGTGCATTGAAAGGGGGAATGTTTGGGGTGAGGGTTAGTTTCATTAGTGCTGGTGGCACTGCATGCAGCAGAGATTTCATTGGCTGAAGCCATGACATTGTGCTAACGAGTCCGAATTCTGAATCTGGACAGCAGATATTTAACATCCATACAATCTCAGAGAAGGGTAAGAGCTTCTGATCTGGTTAAATTGTCCACAACTAACCCAGCGAACTCCAGGAAAGTTTGGACCCACTTCTAAGCTCAGTCTTTGAAGTATCAAACTTTGAATATTCTCTAACATGGGTCTTCAATTTTAACTTTAAAGATAATGTACACTCCTGAATGTTGCATCCTCCTGATTGCTGCACATACAGAAAAAGCCTCGATCCTGTTTGTGTCTTCCTCTTGAACATGGTTTTCTTTGTCTTTTTCTTTTTCTCAAGAAATTCCTCCAAGCTCCTGGTTGGTGATGACTGGGGAAGAATCTGCTGCTGGTCTGTGGATGGGTAGGAAGAAATAGCCAAGAGTTCTTGTTTTTTCAACCTTTTGGATGGAGAGAAAAATTACCCTCCAAAACAAGAGAATCAGAGAAACTGGAAACCTCTGGTTGGGGACTGAATCTCAAAGGAGTTGTTGGACTGACCCTGCAGTCAAGTATAATTTAAATTAGACATTGGACGCCAAAGTTGTAAGAGAAACTGACAGATATGCACATAGACAATGAAATTTTGTACTTTTGTCCTGGGAAAATTTTTGTATTTAAAATGTTATTTTAGATATTGAATTTGACATAATACATTGTATTTCACAAATATTATCTAGCAAATAAAACTGCCTTGATTATGCCAAAGAGCAGTGTAGCTTAATAATAACAACAGATTGTATTTTTAATATCATGAAATAAAAAAATACTCAAGCTTCAAACAGGTGTTATGTGAGTATGTTACAGTATTTTTGTTCTTCACTGACATGCAAGAATATGAATATCTCCATTCTTACACTTCCTCCCTCCCTGAATCTATGTAAAAATGTATGCATGCCTTTTGAGAAGCTATTTTTGTTTACAAAGTTAAGGCTGGAATTCCCAGGCTGATACTGGTGCCTTTATCCAGCCCCACTGTGAACATGTGATGTGGTGCAATGTTTCCTGATCTCTGACTTTTTTTTCATAGTAAGGCGTGCAAAATGTATGGAATAGGTGAGGAGGAAGATCTGACATGGCTGGTCACCATATTCATTCATTTTCCTTCTTTGCTGTCTTCTTTCTAACCTTGTCCCTATACTTTCTGGAAGATCAGTATATTAGACATACTTCAGGATTTACTTCCACAATCACCGTGTATGGTAAAACAGAGTATTTGTAGTAAATGAAGGCTGAGACTAAAGTGTAATAAATTTAAATGCCATTTGTGGCCCTAGTGGGGATAGAGAAACTGAAAAATCAACCTCTTTAACATTTTAGCATAATTGGAAGGAGCTAAATTGATAACTCCCTTTCTCTTCTGCTCCTCCTTGACCTGGTGAAGAGATTGAACATCTTACCTCACATACAGAAGGGCTGCATAGCCACACAGGCAGAGCAGCTTCCTGAACTCACAGACTGGGTCAGAGTAGTGCCAGGAAGAACATGAAGGACATTATGGGCATGAAGGCTCTTTTATTCATACCACCAAACACACCCTTGGGCAGACAGGTCCCTGTGTTCCAGTGCACTGGGACTGGTTAGCACTGCAGGAGTGAAGCCCCGTGTGGGCTGCACTGGACAGCCAGAGATTGAGGAACATGAGGAACCACCGTATGCAAAAATCTTGGTGCTGGAGACTTGCTCTTCAGCATCATTAGGAAGAATCTGGAGTAGAGGACAGGTTTTTACCAGTCTCCTTTTAACTACACGATCAACTTTCTTCTTCCTATAGGACACTGCTTAGCTAATGACTCTTCTTTTGAATTGTGTTGCTGAATGAGCAAGTCTTCCTATAGCAAACAGCCCCCTTCCCTACTGGGTGCTGAGACATGTCCCCACCCCAACCCCCCATGGTTCAGACTAACCTCCATAGTGAGTGAGGTAATTGCCTGTGGAAAATGCAGTAATTAGATGTAAGCTCATGATGCAGACAGACAAGGAAGTCTGCATTATGTCTACACAGATGACCTGCCTGGTCTTTCTTTCTGACCTCCCAGTATTTGACTTGATGAGTCAAATACTAGTCTTTCTGTGCTCAGGGGAACATACACTGAAAACAGGCCAAAACACACCAATATTTTCAAATCAAAGTAGCCCTATGGCGCAAAGGTGGACTGTGCCTATCTTTATTTTTCCTGAGGACTGGGGAAAGGTCAATTGTCAACAAAAGTGTACTACCTCTTTCCTCTTCCTTCTGCACATTCCTTAGAAATAAGCTGTGATTTGGATACATGGACAGAAGAGTTGGATTCCTATCAACTGCAAATACAGCTTTACTGAACCATGCTGGCCATGCATGGATTTGAAAGGCTCACCTCCTTGTGCCTAGCACCCGCTCTTTTAAATCTTCAACAGTTGCTTTGGCAACATCTGTTTTGAATCACGGAGAACAGGTCCAGAGTGTACATGTGTGAATGGAAGTCAGCACGTTAAATGTGTTCCCAAATCAAGCTTCTCCTCATTTTCAGGGAGCTGCAATTTGGGAGAATTTAAAAGGCAGATGAATAGAAGTGGGTTGCAATTTCATCCTGGTAAAAGTTCTGATGAGGAATGATTTGCTGTACAACAATGCTTGGTTGAGAAAATTTTGGGTTCTTCTCTATCTCTAGTTAATTTTTCCCCAATGACATAAATCGTGGGAAGAAACACATAATGTGAGTACCAAAAGCACGACTCAGACTGCAGAATTAAGGCGCAAATGTCAGCATGCTGCAGTCCTCAAATTTTCTAGGCCTGATAACAGCCAGTGTGTGTGACAGTAGTAGAGTGCTACCTGGTCATTTTCCTACAGGCAAGTCTCTGGGACAGGAGGTTTTTGCTCAAGATTTGTAATAAGTGGTTGAAGGATCACCTGAAACCAACCCTCTTGCAATCACCTGTTTTAATATTTGTTTTAGTGTCCTGTAAATTTGGTAAATGATGAATTTTCATGAAAATGTCCAGGAAATTCCATGAACTCTGCATGCGGAGGTGACTTTCACTGATACATAGACTTGGTGCTAGGTCAGGGGCAGTAGTGGTGTGAGTTGTGAGCATCCTGATGTGATACATGCTTGGGATATAGGGATAGCAGATCTAGAATATGTTTGAAAAATGAAGTATAACAATTCCACAGCAAATACTTTTAGCACAACACCATTGTTACTATAAGTGGAGCAGTGTGAACATCAACAGAATGTTATAATTATGTCAGAACCAATTTTTGCACAGGGTAAACAGCTCACGGTGAGAATTATCCTTTAAAGATATCCAATCCCATTAGGATAAGAAATGCATAAATAAGTTTTAACTCTGCCCTATAGGGATAGGAAGAAGGGAAATGTGGAACAACACAACCTATATGCGACTTTAAAAACCAGTTTAATCTAATTAAGTACCATAAACCCTAAAATGCCTTAATTACACTTATTTGGTTATTGCACAGACTATCTTGCTTCCTTGTTCAGCAACAGAAGTATTACACTGTATAAGTATTACACTAAGCATCAAGTAGTGCCTGATCTCTAGCATTCTGCTGGCTAGTTAACACTCATGAAGCAATATTTGCCGGTGCACTGCAGGGCCTTTGTATCCTCTTAAAAAAGAATTTACTCAAACCTTTTCTGAGATATCTCTGCAAAGAAATCTGTAATTCTGACAGGAAAATTTTCCCTGTGGTCATCACTATGTGCTACTCTTCTCAACTCAGGGATCAGTTGTTGCATTATTGGTGACACTGTTCAGATGCGTGCATGGCAATTATTGTCATTGAAGTCAGTCAGGCTGATGGGGGGGAGGGGTGAGAGGGTACAGGGTGGTATAATTCCTGTAGAGGAATGCCAACCCTCTCTGTACTTTTTGCCTTACAGACAGTTTGTAATCAGAGCTCTTCCCAAGCATCAGGAGGCTCAGGCAAATTTGCCACATGAAATTTTTAAAAGGGATCATCTAAAAGGGCTGCCTCTGTTCAGCAATCACTTGATGTGTTTCATGTGCAGGTGGTGCAGCTCTATGCCTGTGGAGACTGGTGCAGTGCAGTCATTGGGGCAACAGCAGCAAGGGAATGTTCCCTGTTTCAGGTAGAAACTGTGTCCTTGTTCAGTTTGGACACAAGACTCTCAGGACTTTGTTTCTCCCTTGCACATACGTTCCCTGGCCAAGAGGGACAGCAAAAACTCCTGTTCCCATGTCTACTCCAGTTTTGGTGGGATGCTCTGCTCTCCTCGGGGGAGCACATGAGATAAGCCACAGGAGTGAATGGTGAGTGTTCTCTGGCCCCTCAAGTGCTCAGTCCATTCCCCATCATCTCCTGGCTGTGGCAGCTCCAGTGAAGAAGTGGTGGTGAGTTAAATCTCCTCGGCCAATGTCCATGTCTTTATACTCCTTATTTTACTGACACTGCTGGACTGACCAAAATCAAATGCAGTCAAGGTGCAGTCATAAAAGTTCCCACCTTTGACTGATACAGTTGCAGAGTACCAGATCTAGTAGGCAAGCAAAAAGGCATATCTTTGTGTGATGGTGGGACCGTGGATGTTGTAAACAAGGAATTCCAGTAGTGTTATGGAAATAACTAGAACTGCTGCCAGACTGTGAGATTATTTGGTTGGGAAGGTGAAATCCTGATTTGCTCCAAAGCCTTTGTCTGCGTGGCAGGCTGGCTTCAGCCAGCTTTGTTGGGTTTTGTTGTGTAAGGACACATTTGCCACCTTGTTGTATAGCAGCCTGCAGTGTTCATGGGGGAAGCTCTGGGCTCTTCAGAGCCTGATTATGAGCTGAATATATACTCCATATCTGGGCTGTATATTTACAGGCCCTTCTCTGTGCCAGTGCTGGGACTGTGATAAGTGGGAGGAGGCCCACTAGAAATCTACTGAAGCAGGTCTAATTGAACCAAATAGACCAGCTCAGTAGAGTAGAAAATAGTCCTTATACATCTACCCGAAGAAGATAATGACCTTTTAAATAACAGAAGCAATTTTATTTCAATACCCCAATTACTCTGAACTCTCAAATGTCAAAGTGCCAAGCACTTTCAAAATAACTTAATTTAGACATTTATAGCACTTAGACACTGCTAGTTTCTTATCTAACCTAATTATGGGTTGTACAGGAAATTGCAAAGCATCCCAATTAGTGTTATTTTTTATAGTGATACATAGGAGTGGCCTTTGCCATTTGCCGTAATCATGTGCACGGTGATTTACTAATTTTGGCTTTTGTGCTAGTTCCTCTTCTATCCTCTGGTTTCTCTTTGAGAGCAAGCAAGGAGGAAGTAGAGGTAGAAGTGAGCATAGCTATGTTTGCTTGAGGGATTTGAAGGGCATATTTTCCTCTGAGAGCAGAGTACAGTTGCAAAGCCAGGACCATTTAAAATGAGGAGGTGCCATGTAGAAAATAATGGCTGGCTAGCAAAATTGTTGACCTTCCTCTGATCTGAGCACTTAGGCCATGATTCTTGACTTTTCTTGTGCAATGTCCACCTAGATTGGATAATGTCAGATCACATCACTGAAGAAAGAAAAAAAGCATCTTGTAATTAATTGCACATCTCTAAGTATCAAAGCAACCCACTGAAAGACTACAGAGAAGAAAATTTCACTGAGTTTAATATGCTTCAGTGTGAGAAATGCAGAATAAATGGATTTAGCTCCTTCTAACAGGAACTGCAAGGCCAAATTAATCCCTGGCCTAACTCTCTCTGGCTTCAGCCTCACAGGGCTAGTTCAGGGGAAAGAGATGTGTAAAGATGTGGTTGCCTGAAAAATCCCTTTGCAGGCAGCACTGAGCAGTTTTCATTCTAGTTCCTATGTGCAGCAGGCAGAATCAGAGGCGGAGGAAATGGTGCAGCACCACTGAGCAGTATTCAGTGACTTCTTGTTTGCTTTCATGGTAAGGGGAGGACACGCATGCAGTTACTATGTTTGAAAGTGACAGCTGTTGCTCATCCCCATGTGGTTTTTTGCCCTGTATATTTTATGTGATGTCTTTGTTCTGTGCTGTGGTCATCCACCCTCCCCAGTGTCAGGAGAGAGTTTGTCTTTCCAGTCAGAGAAGTTCCTGCAGGCCTCTTCATTCCTGAGGATAATCCAAACGTATCAGTGGCTAATTTCTCAAGGAAAGATGTGGGGTCGTGGCTAGCTGTGTACCACTGTTAACTGTGCCCAAGGTGATGCCAGCCTGGAACAGGAAGGCAGAAGCCCCAAAGGTGACCTTGTCTTGTCACAGCTCTATGTACAAAGCCCTAGTGCACTATTGTGTCCTCATTCACCTCCTTATGGCAAAATATTGCTACAGACAGATAGGATTTTAGCAAGACTTAAATTAAGTCCATGAGGGAAAGCTTGTGTTTGACCAAACCAGTCCCCTTCCCCAAAGTTTTTCCTTAGCCAGGACCACAACCCAAGTGAAATTGCCTGGGGCCTCTGTGGGCATGACCTCCTACTTCCCTGGTGTGAGATGCAGAGGCAGAACCTCACAGATCAGGTCTCAGATCCTCACAGCAGGGAAATGCAGCTGCAGTGACTGGCTCTGTTATGTACTAAAATGAAAACCTGAGCAGATCTCAGCAGGAGGCTCACAAATGGCTGCCAGAACATTTCTGACCATAGTGGTTGACGACTGAAGAGCCCTTTGCGGGGTTTGGAAACAGCCCAGCAATGCTGGTAAGGAACAAGAGAGACACAGTAGGGTGCCAAGACAGGGAGGATTCCTGAAACACCTATTGCTATGCAAGAGTCTTCCACTGACATGGAGTCTTTTGATCTGCCCAACTAAGGTAGCGAAATGGAATCAAACCTGCTAGTGGAACAATGCACATGGAATGAGTACATTTCATATTGGTGTAAAAACTCAGAAGACCACTTGTTATGCAGTAAAATTTAGGAATTTTATCTTTTACCCTGGCAGGTTAGATTGAAACCAAAAACGATCTTTGCATCTTGATGTCACTCACCAGAGATGTTTTGGAGAAGCCCTCAAAAAGCAGAATTTAACCTACAAATTAAACATCAAACGCAAACTTACCTGGTCTGAGTCCTATGCCAGCAGAACCTGGCCAAACCCTGGCTAAGGACACAAGTTTATTGAACTTTTTAATGAAGAGAACCCCACAATTATGTTAGTTATATTAAAACAAATAATTTGCTTGCATTTGCAGAGATAATGACATGCTGACCACACCTACCAATTAGAAAGTTGTAATAAAGAGTAATAAAATACCTTTTCCTTGGGCTGCAGAATCAACCCCCACACAGCCTGTGACACTAATATGATTTACTCCTGTTTGCTGATGGAGAATTCTAGTAATAAAATTTAATGTGGAGGAACAAGGTGCATTTAACCAAAGCTGTACACATATCTAATTCTATTTAAAGCTATAGGGTGCAGTACATTAACATTTAACAATCTGATATTAAACTGATGTGAAGCTAATAGAGCTGTATTTGTTAAGATTTCAGCACAAAGCCATGTTTTACCAATGACAACAGAAGGAGTAACCAAAATAGTGTGACTCAGCAGACTCCAACTGCTGCTCAGTAAGGTACTAACAGAGTCTTCATGGGAACTCCTGTCATAAAAGATCTGTGGGCCACCTTCAGCTCTGCTGCTGTTCTGCTGAAGCCAGAATTAGGCCAGGGATTAATTTGGCCTTGCAGTTCCTGTTAGAAGGAGCTATTTATTCTGCATTTCTCCCACTGAAGCATATTGTACTCAGTGAAGTTTTCTTCTCTGTAGTCTTCCAGTGGGTTGCTTTGATACTTAGAGATGTGCAATCAATTGCAAGATGCTGTTTTTCTTTCTCTCCTGCCATATGAAGTCAGTTCCAAACATTTGAAAAGCCTGGAATTTTCTGCAGAACGAAGAATTCAATTCCAAATACTGGGACTTTGTAAATGCTGTGTAAGAGATAAACGCATATCCTTCAATCTAGGAAGCAATATTCTTCTCTTGGAAGCAATAAATCTTACAGAGAGTGAGGCAACAAATCTTATAAAAAAGGTAATTTATTTAGTTCAATTAACCATTATTTTGGGGAATTAGATATCAAACATACACAAGAATATATAGGATATTAATACATAAAGAATGGTATTCATTAACATGCTGGGCATAAATATACAGTAGAGGATTCTTCTGAACAATGGGCACAACGGCCAGTTGTATGCAAAAGGAATGTTTGTCTCCAAACTTGAAAGTTTCACAGCTAAGTGGTCAAATAATTAATGTGTTAGGATTTTATCTTTAATTCCAAAGTAACAACTAATAATGTCTATATTTTTCTAAGGCTTTTTGAACAGCTGTCTGCATAACAGGTGTCCTCTCTGAATAGTCAATTAAACTGGCTGTTCCAAAATTGATCCCTGAATGTTGAATCACTCGTTAGCACCAATTTGGTTTTGGTCAATGAGTCAAATGCTGTTGTCACTGAAAGTCCAACACCTGATCAGAGAACAAGGAAAGATACCATGCCCTTTTGGTGGGTGATTAACTCCTGGGATAACGCAAAGGTGAAACAACATCTTTTTTGACAGCTCACAAACACAAACATTAAAAATGCAAATAATTCCTAGCATTATAAATTGATAAAAGCTGGCCTTAGTTTGGAAACAACTGTTTTGATTTAGGAATAGAATTTGAATTAGTACTGCACATAATGGTCAGCCTGATAAGCTTTTCCTAAATTCTTTTTTATAGAAGAAAATTTTATCTAATGTGGAAGCAGGTGACTGCATTTTATATTTACAGATCCTGGCTAGACAGTAACAGATTATGTGTGCTACCTAATCTCTACCACTGTTCAAAAAAGTTAAAAAGTAGTTAATACAGACTCACTTACTCTTACCCTCCAAAAGGCAGGGATGTGTTCTGTCCCTTGGTTGGATGTCTCCATCCTTGAATTGTCCCCCCCGCCCTCCTCTCATGCATTCCCAAGCAGTAACAAGAAAAAGGGCATGAGTGTTCCTGTGGTGATTCCCAGCTGTGCTCTGAGCCCAGGTGAGAAGTTATTCTGTCACTAAAAGGGTGTGACCTGTAAAGGAAGAACCAACTTCGACCATCTTAGTTGTGACTCCAGAATCCAAGGCCTGCAAGTGCTACTCCAAAATCCACATTAAATACTGGTGAATCAGCAGCCTGTCACGGGGCTCCCTCACAGACCTGGAGAAGAAGACCTGGCACATGCCAAGTATCAGATCTCTGTGACCTGATGGTGACCTAAAGAGCCCATGCTTTTACATCTCCATGAACTGCACAGTTACTCAAGGGCTAAAGCTTCCCAAGAGCTGAAAGATGTTGGGTTTCGAACTCTCCTTGAACTTTGGGGAAATTTAGACATTGAAAATACATGAGCTTGAAAACATCAGTCCAGCTACTCTTCATGACTGAAATGCCCAGGATGGCACAGAATACCTCATTTTCCATAAATGTGTGTCAAAGGAAAAGGAAGAATGCCTTCTCAGTTATCAAGAGGTAAAGAAAGAGGAATGTTATTTTGTGTCCTCACATTCAGCTCATTTCCTGAGTCCTGGTCTTTCCAAAGAAGTAACTCCAAAGCCAGCAGGGCATTACATAGGCTCTTCCAGACGGAAGGAGAAGCTGTGTCATTTTCTCCCCCAGATCAGCAGCTCAGTAGTGCAGGCTACAGGAGGAAACTTTTGTAGGTTTGGAAACATCAAACTAAACCAAGAACAAAAGCAGTGTCCTGCTTCTCTCAGTTTTTTACTCACTATCAGGTTTTTCCTATTCCTAATCAGAATATTAAAAAATCAAATCCTGGAAGATGTTCCCAAGCTATGAATATTCTTCCTTAAATCACTGGGGTTTAACTAGAAATGTTTCCTTCAGATTATTTTGAAATATTTCATTTCAAACACCTTACTAAAAGTAACATAAATTTTTTAAAGACAATGTCATTTAGAAAGGGAATTTGAAAACATAGGACACAAACCTTTTTAATTATTTCTGGAGAAGGGGGGTGGAAAAAGCAAAAAAAGTAATTTTAGCTTTTCCTTTGTTGTAGAAAAAAGTCTCACCTTACTGGGTTAGTATTTTTCTGACAGGACAAAATGCATTAAAGTAGCCATTTTCCTGGTCAATGGTCTTTTCCTCCAGGAGCAGGTTGCTGGGCATGGATTCTGAAACTAGTCCTCCTTAGGCTTGCTAAGATACTGATGTTTGCAGCTGGATTCATCACATTAACATTAAGGAAGGAACAATGTTTAGTGTTAAAAATGCCCCAGGTGGAACTTCAGTCCATTTCCAACAGGGGTATAGAACACTACAAAGGGTATCTCTGGGATGTCACTTGTTGACCAGCTGCTTTTTCTATGATTACTTTCAACTACATTGTGTTTAAAAGTCTCATAGAAAAATAGAAGTGCATGAATGGAAATAAAAAAATAAGGACATTTGTATGATTTTTATAAATAAACAGCACAGCAAGATTTAAATAGAACACAGACAAAGGACATTTATACAGGCATGAACTGTTACAGCTTGTTCTCCTCAAAGAGTATCTGTGCATAGACTGTCATACTGGGAATGCCTTTGGCTTCCTGAATCGGCTTCATCAGTTCAAGTTCTGCATATGTTAAATTCTCCTCTGCGATTTTTGGCTGCAAGACAGAACCAATAAATTAGTTATAATGTCATTACCACTGAATGTAGATACTTTATAAAATTATAAAATTGTCTTATTGCGTTCTCCCACCCATTCTAATTCTACCGTGTTGTCAATCAGTTTACTCTGCATTAGGGTTAGTTCATAGAAGATGAAATAAAAATAATATTAAAAATAGGAAACAGGAATAAGTAGGATTTTCAGGTTTGCTTCTAATTTCACAAACATTTTGACAATTCAAATATTGCAGATTTGAAAGATGTATGTTACCAAAATGTTCAGCCTCTTTAATACTAAATTTCCCAATTTTATTTATTGCGGATTTCACAATTTGAAAGATATATGCCAGATTTTCTTTCCAGCTGTAAACCTTGGACCAGTTACATCTCTAATCACAGCCACTCACGGACCCTCTCATTATATTTCTTAACAGAACCAAAAAATGTTAAAAATATGCAGAAGGAAGAAAAAAATTGATAGAATAACTGCCATTCCACTGGAATTTCACCACTTTTGCCAGGCTATAAATGAGTTCAGAGTTTAGAACAAAGGCCATACCACCAAAACTGTCTGCTGTATTACAGTGATTGAATTTGACTTACAACTATAAAATTTAGCTAAGGGAGATGGTCAATAAACTTTACTTAACCAATTTTTCATGGGTGGCAGAAGCTGCCTACTGCTATTGGGGACTTCATCCAGACTCAGGTGGCTTAGAGGAGGAAAATCTTGTCTTGTGCTCCTGCGTGTGTTTTTCTCACAGCTGGGAATGGGTTGTTCATGTCTAATTCACCTTGGAAAATGTAGCAACAAACAAAAGAGTTGCTGTGGAATTGTATGTCAGACCCTCAGTATTTGAAATAGATTTAATTTCATCTGTAGAAGATTGAGGTCTGTGCTCCTTGAAGAAGGAAGGGTGAAGCTGTATGGCACTATGCAAGTGAAGAACTGAAGAATTTGTTCTTTATCTTCTTGAGTAAACTTGTTCTACCTGAGTAACTGGTGCCCTCAAGTTGAAGTGCAGAGGACAATTAAAAAACCCAAAGCATTTCAGCCATGTGAATTTTTGCAGTCACAAGAAACAACCATGAAAAGGTTGCATCTCTGAGACTAAGAAAGGCTTTGGCAGTTGGAAACTTAAAACTGGCTCAAAGTTCATAAACCAAGATTTTCCACACAGCACTTAAATGTTAGGAAGAAATCATAAATAGGTGCCAAGGCCAAAAGTTTCACATTTTATTTATTGCTTATTTATTTCTGATTTAACCAAATGATTCCTGTTTCCTTGAGACATTTTTGAATAATTATTGTATTGTCTTCTGCCTAAAAAGATAAGCATCTTATACGCTCTGAAATCAGTCCCTGTGCTCCCCTGCTTCCTGTTCTTTGCACTGCTCTGGAATCCTCTCATGACAGCTGCTCACACTCAGCATTTCAGGTTGTTTCCATCAGGGTGAAAAAGTTTACACTTTGCCAGCATTAATTTGATCTTATTTCTTCTCTGCAGATCAAATCCTCAAATACTTTGTGCAGCTGCTGCTGCAAGTGGTGTCACTGAAGTCAACTGATTTGTGCAATGTGAGTACAAGCCCTTTGGAGGACATTGCCTGCAGGACTGGCACCTTTGCATTTCACTGTTCAGACATTCTTCCCTCCCTCCCCCACTTCCACGAGTAGTCCTATTTGATCTTGACTTCTGGTCCTTATTCACTATCAAATGCTCTGCTGTTGACAACACAGAAAATTTCCTGCTTTCATTGAATTCTCTGCTGTAATGACAAAAGGAATTCCTGTGGATCCAGACAGATCTTGACTGTAACAGAAATAAAATCACACATATATTTTCTTTGTTAATGTATTAGGATTGAACTGAACCACAATGTTTAGAAAGACATCTCTCCTATACTGGCCTTGACTTAAAGACTTAGAAAAAACACTTGGTCAACTGCTGTGATGCCTGAAATTTTTTTTATATTGCCCTTTTCTTTCTATCCTGAAAGTATTAGCCTCAGTTTCTAGGCACTTCAGTTGTTTTTTGCTTTTATGTTAGGTTAAAGATGCCTTTTGAGATTTCAAAACTGTATGTGCCTGTCTATACAGTTATGTAGTACAGAAGCTAAATACAGGAGTTACACTGAGGGTGGACACCACAATAACACCAACAAATGCTGAAGATCTTATTCCTAGTGTATGATAGCACACTGAGTCTCTGTTTGAAGGTATTGGGAATTTTGCTGCCAGCTTCAGTGTCACATCAGACCTTCAATGCATAATAATACACTGCATGTGAAAAGCCTCCTAAAAATGAATCTGATAAAACTTTTCAAACAAAGACATTGGTCACTGCCAGAGTAAAACTCTACATTTCCTAAGTCTGATGCAGAAGATCTGTTGACGTAGAAATATTTTCATTGTTCTGTAGGAATCAGTTGTTCAGGGCAAGCTAAATCTGTATATGTTTTCCCCTTTATTGTTTAATCACATTTCTTGTTATGTTTCCACTTAGAAAATGCCGCATGTCCTAAAATAGCCACCCCAACACCCAGCTCATGTAAATTTTAGAAGTAAGATTTATGAAATCATATTGTCCAGGTGTTTTATTATATTATCTCAAAATTGCATTGTTTTCCAGTGTAGATTATCTCTTTATTCTTACCTTATTCTATTATGTTTGGATATGAAAAATAACACTAGATTCCCCAAAACAAGTCATTGGGCAGTAGTGGCTGATGTGTTGCTTTCATACATTTTTATGATGTTCCTATAGTAAACATAATTTAATAAAGCCAAAACACACTAAATAAATAATTGCATCTAGAAAAGCAATAAAACCAAATAAAATTAGTACTTTCATAAGTGGAAAAGGTACTTCAATTACTGCTACAAGCAACAGCACACCATAAAATGTGTAGAATAATTTCCCTTATGCATATTTCTAGTATGTAATAATTTGATTGAAGATATGAGGAAACACACAGGAGGTTCAAAATTGTGAAAGGTATACAGTTTTCAGCAAAGGACGTGTAATAATAGTGCATGGGAGCCAACACTACTTTAAGTACCTGTGGTAGCCAGGTTTTTATTCCATGCACTCTTCTGTACTTCATTTATCAATAACGTTTAATTTAATTTTGCTGGTTTGTTTGTCCAAAACCAACTTATTTTGAGCAGACAGGGGAAAAAAACCACCCTAATTCTACGGCTTCATCTCTCATTAGGACTGGATATTGTTTTGGCAGTGTTAACCTGGAACCGTGCCACCACCTCCTTTCTAGAACAATCGCATGACTTTAATAACCAATGTTATAGGTGGGATGGAGGGTGGGACAGAAGAAGAAGAGGCAATAAATGACTGGCCATTCACTCCTCTCTTTCTGTCCTGGTGCTTCATCTAGGAGGTCATTGGGATTTCTAGGGCTACAACATCCTTTTCTAAAAAATGTCCTCGTTGTTCCAAAATAACATTGAAATTATTTCTTCAAGTAGGATCTGTTCCAGCGTGGCATTCCTAGATACAGCATTTATCTTGTATGTCTGTTTTCTCATCTTGGGAACATATACTTTGCCAAAATATAAATTAGGAGAGTTATGATTTTCCAGTGTATCTTCTGGCAAATGCAAAATGATTCCTCTTCCAGGTTTCTTCTAGGTTAATTTTAGTTTATTCCAGTCACAGGGCTTCCCATGGGCAACTGTTCAAAAGAGTTCACTTATAGGAACATTTTTCTTATTAAACAATCTGCAAGGTCTATCATGTGAATATGTAAAAAAACTAAAGTATGTGTATATATAGTTCTGTTTTTATTGGGTTTGTGTAGTATATAAATGTGTTAGAAATTAACTAGAAGGGCTGAGTTTTTAATCAAAATTATTCTATGTCATAATTACCAGCAATGTCAATTTTGCTCTTGCTAGGCTTGGCTAGTTTGTTTCTTGGCAGCCTCGAGGATGTTTGCTGTGAGCATTGTCAGACTTGAAAGTTCTTGAAGTTTTAACTAAGACTACTCTTATCCAAATTTGCAGTTAAGTATGAACAAAACAAGCAAATAATAACCTCATACATTTAACTTCTCTGGAAAAACAACTGATGCCAACTTGCATTTAGAGATGGCTGCAATCTCACTGTTCCATGACCACACATGTTATCAGGAAGGTGACAAACTGAATGTGAATTTTCAGTTTACTATCAAAATAAGCAGAAAAGTCCTGACTTCCCAGTTCATTTCAGTCTTAAATATTTTAGAGACTATTGCTGCAGACATTTGCCTTTGAATTCAGTGTCTATATAATCACAAGTAATGTAGTTTTTATTTGAGATATGATACAAAAGGACTTTTACACAGGGGGAAAAAACCCTATAGATGAAATTAAATTTTCAGCTCTGAGTTTTCTGGATTTAACAAGCATATGTCCCAAATTGTGCACATGGCAGCGGAATTGGAACTAGATGATCTTTAATGCCCCTTCTAAAGCCATTCTATGATTCTATGAAATTCCAGTCAGAACTTTACAGTATTTTTAGTAACTCCGGTTTCCTGCAGTAACACTTGAAAATGAAACTCCACCCTCACTGGCATGGCCAGCACTCATGGGTGAATGGATTAGGTCAGCAAGGATAAAACCCTGCCAATCCTGCAGATGTTTGCTGGTGTGATTGCCAGTACATGGCAAATTTCCACCTGTGGCCTGGCCATGCTGTGCTGTGGGGCGGACATGTGATGCCTGGGGAGGCTGCAGGAAGTACAAATGGGAAAGGCACAGAGTCAAGAGGTGCTGCTAATGTTTGTTTGACCCAGTCTCTAGGAATCGCACTTCTGGCCAGGTTACTCCACAGCACCAAGAAAGCAGCCTTGCCCCAGTGCCATGAAGGAGCTCTTCTCAGCAACCACACTCTAGAACTACCAATTGTTTTCTCTCCCTCTCTCTTGCAAAAGCCAAACTCAACTCTTTGGCCTTTTTCCTTTAATGTTTGAGAAACATCCTGTTTTGTAGTCACAGTCGGTAAAAAGCTCCACAGAAGAAAATGCAGATACTGTCCAGATGGCACAGCTCAGGAGCATTCAGTGTCACTGTGAGCACACTCCATCAGAAAGTGTCTAGACAGGACTCCCCAAGCCAACTGGTTGGGCTGTGTTACCTCAGGAAGAGATTGCTGGCTGTCTCTGTATCCACGCCCAGAAGGGTGGAAACTGCGTGCTGAGTGCAGCCTGAGGGAAAGGGGATAGCCCATTATCTCCTCTGCATATCTCCTTTTCAAAGCATCTGGTTTTTGAAGCCGTGGAGGGGATGGGATATGGCTGCCAGCTTGCCCATCACTGGAGGGTCAGTGGTGGAGGTGAGGATGTGCTGAAGCAAAGATCCAGCATATTTGATGGATGGGTTTGCTACTCCCTTGTCTGGGCCACCAGGACATGGGAGAGAGCACATGTTGGCAGTGGGGTCAGGCAGGAGAAAACACACTGTAGCTTCAGAGAGAAAAAGATTAACCTTTGACAGTCCTGTTTTTAAATATACATAGGAAAAGCCCTCCTCTTATAATATGTGGTCTTTCTTGTGCTGAAATCAGTAGTATTCCTGACGGCCACAGATACACTTAATGCTCAAACCCTATGAACTTCAGTGGAACGATTTCCTCATTAAGATAGTCCCATAACTCAGAAGTCAGAGGTTTTTGGTTTTTTAAAGAGCTTCAAGTGTTTACCAATGTCAGTGACTTGATTGCAGGCAGAAAGCCAGAGATTCCTGTGGAACAGAGGAGCTTCAGAAATTACTTCTGCAGAAGTTCTGAGGCTAAACCTACAAAATGAGTTATCCTCTAGAAATCCATCTACTGGCCAGTAAGAGTGCTGAAATATCAAGAGAGATATTCAGTGCCAAAGCTAATAAATATGACATTGAAAAATATGGAGAGTAGAAATTAGGCCTTTTAGTGGCATTATCAGTAAAAAAGGGCAGTTTTTTTCCCATTAAGATATCTATTTTTTACTTCCTATAGCATAAAATGCCTATACTCCCTGAGAACAATATCTACAATTTGTGAAGACTCTTTCACCATTGCATCTAAATTTTATTATTGAATCCCACAGAAGTTATGATTACAAAGTCAGGGACAAAGATGATTTAGTAAGTCCCACTGAATGAGTTTTGGGGGAAGAGCATCCTCACCTTTGCTAATGCTCTATTACTTTTACAGTTGCAATCATTCCTAGATTCTAAACCAACATTGCTGGAAATCAGGCTGATTTCTTATCATTCAAAAAAGACCAAGGAAGTAATTAAAAGTTTTCACTTCACTGGTGACACTTCCATTACTCCAAATGTGTCATCACACAAAAATCATCTACTGTGGGATTTTGTAAATACACAAGTCTCAACACAGATCCAACAAGAAATTTTACATGTTTATACAAATCATTCCTTCTTGGGCGTAAAGATAGCAGCCTGTGATCTGAATGGGAAAGCAAGCATAACTCAGTAGTTTTGAGTACGTTAAATTCTGAGTGTCAACCTGAATGTGCAAATGATACTCATGTCCTATGGACATCTCACATCCTATGGAGACACTGAAAAAAGGAAAGGATTATTCATCTTGCAGAGAGAGGAATTATGAGGACTGAATAGAAATATTCAAGAATAACAGGGAGTCTAAGGAAAAACTGTTCACCACTGCTTTGTATATCATATGTATGGTCTTACTTGTAGTCTGTGGAGATCAATAATGCCTTAAGAAACAGGGAGCTTAAATCATCGCCCATTGTTACATGTTGTGGAGGAAGCAACTCTTCTAACAGGGGGTGGCACAGCTTTTAATTTAAAGTCGTCCAGTAGAAGGGTAGACCTGATTGCTCCCAGATTCAGAATTCACAAATTACTGAGCAGATTTATTTCACTTCCTTTTTCTTTCTCAAGGAAAGTGCCAATGGTACCTACAGTTAAGACTACTGAGGAATCCTACTAGCTGTGCAAAATACTGACTTCTAGAAACTTCCCTCAGCCTTGGATAACCATAATCCCTTCCTGGTTCTCCAGCAGTTTTTACATCATCATCACGATCATCAAAAGCAGATCTCAGTAATCATGTAGCACTGAGCTACTGGTGATCCAATCCATGCTGAAATAAACAACGCTGTCAGTGCTGTAGAGCTAAAGGTAGAAGGATGCTTCTCTTAAATAGCTCAGCGCTATGGTCACAGAAATCACTCTGCCCAGAAGTCACACAGGAACAACACGAACTCTGTGGTGGGGAACCAGAGAGGCCAGATGCACTACATTCACTAAAAAGGTTATTCAAGAGGTTAGTCAGTGTAGGAACAGCAAAAGCCAACTCTTGTGTACTGTGACCTTTACATGGACATGTTTGAAGAATTAAGCCCAATTTACCTGATTTCAAAGTGTGATATTTATATGATGTAGCAGAGTGCACATGTCAGTGGCAGAATCAGAAGATTCTCTATAGCCTGTCTTATCTGGGCAGGTATTCCTCCCCTTACAATTTAGTGTGAAAATGACGAAGTCAACAAAAATTTTGCATAAGTAAAGATTTCAAGGTTTGATCTAACCTGAAGTCATATCCTTTCCACTGGTTGTAGTGAATCACACAGGCCCTCCTAAGATTGATGGTTCAAACCTTCACGAAAAGACACTAAAGCCTTTTTATTTAGATGATGTTCTATAACTGACACTCTTGGGCTATGACAGCTAGTCTCTAGGAGGCAATGAAAGGCTTACCAGAAAATTTGGTTGAGGAAGTAGAAGATTTATCTCTACCAACTCAAAGGGCTAAGTACTTAAGGCTAGAGCAGAACAGCCCTTAGAGAGAAGAGTTTGTGGGGCCCCAGAATTTTCTTCTTTGTAATGACTCTCTGTGCTTCTTGCATGCTATAAAAAACATCCCTTTTTGCATTTCAGCATCTCTATTTCCTTTGATCTGTACACATTTCTCATTGATGCTAATAGAGACTGAAACTGATGGGGCATATTTTTGCAACAGGGGGAGCATAGAATTGTTATTCTGGCTAAAGCAAAAGCGATATGACTTAAGTACAGTATTTAAAAGGCTTTACTCAAAGCTGTGCAATTGAACGTGGTATTAGACTTTCTCTTTTTTTTTTTTTTTTTTAATTTTCGTTGAGATTATGTCTATATTTTATCCAGGTTATTGTGTTCTTGTAAAATTATACTGCAACCCACTCTAGCATGTTAACAACAAAAGAAATTCTCTAGCTTATTATAAACATCTTTCAAGAAACCAAAAGCATATGTCCTCTGGAAATAATTTTGCTGGTATTTAGGCTATTACAAAAAATTTCCCAAAACACTGGAATTATTTTGTAATGTTCCTTTATACTCTAGCTTGTTAGCTTAGGTTTTCTAGAATATTCTCCTGGTGCCCCAATACAGTCCCTTCCTTGGGTTCCACAGGGAAACCACAAAAGTAGTCCAGAAATATGTGTCTGTCTTTGCAGTAGTGATTACCTAGTAAGTGTGTGCCACCAGTGAAAAAAGACCTAGTGTAGACACCAGCTGCGCAATAATCATAGTTGGAAAGAAAAAGTTATTTTATCCTGCAGAGATTTGGCAGAATGATGATATATTTTTTTTGCCCCAAATCAGACTGAAAATTTAAAATCTGAGAAATTTTTGAGAATTAAAACGGGGAGAGAAGTTTGCTGAAAATTAAAAAAAAAAGTTTCATTTAGATGTATTTGATATGTCTTTTTCTCTGTATTTTATACATTTTTTTATCATTCTTTAAACTTCTTTTACTTCAATTAGCTTAATTTTCCTCACTGAAAAGAAGTAATTTAAAAGCAGAAAGTATGGATTTTTTTTCCACTGAGAATACAAAAGCATAGACAACTGTGTTGTAAAAGGAGGCAAGAGGAACAGAATTGGGAAGCTGCTCTGGGAAGTGCCCTGCTCAGCTTCTGAATGTGCCTTATAGATTTACTCCAGTTTAGTTTACTTTGTCCCTTAATGCACTTTATTGCTAGGTGAGTTTATATTTGTTGGATCACTTTTTGACTTAAAACTAATTCATATCCATCGATTGTGTATTTTCTGTGGGCTGATGTGTCTCTCCAGTTCCACTCTCAGGTGAAATATGAAAGGGAAGAGAGCAACATATGGGAACAGCTGCCAGACTCAAGTCCAACAGCAAGGCATTAAAACAGAGTCTGCTGTCTGCATGCAGCATGGGGATCCTCAGTCGTGCTAGGGGAGACAAAGCTGATTTCATTGTTTGAAAAAGCTTTACTCCTGCTCACCTCCAAAGTGTTTGGACCTTGACTGGTGTTGCATAGCAGGAAGGGAAGAGCCAACAGCTATTTGAGGGCTATCCTTGGAATTATTCCAGAAAGATAAAGCATCTGGAAACAGATTTACTTCAAGTTTCCCATGTGTTGATGTGCTTTACTGACCTGCAGGAAGAGTCTGAGTGTTCTAACTGGTGAGAGCTTTTCCTAAAAGGGCTGAAGACTGCCTGAGTACTGATGTGCCCGGGTGCTGGGATTTACACTGTGGGCATGGCAAAGGGTGGCTGTCACCCCTGGTGCCAAATGCTCTCATCTGTGTCTTTGTCCTCTTAGCAGAGTTTTGGCCTGCCACAATTACCTATGTTGACAGAAGGCCTTTTTCATGGCTCTTTTCATGGCAGGCTAAAACTCTGTCTCTTCCTCTACTGAAGCCTGACCTTTATGAGCAGAGTCTGCCAAGGGGCAATCCCTGCAGGACCAGCAGAGGAATGATGAGCTCCATATCCAGGCAGAAGAATTGCCTAAGATATTAGATGAACTGTTCTCAAGTCACCTGGCATTATGCCCAGGTATCCAGGGCTGTAAAACGTAGAGGTTATTTACTGACAATTGATGGGAAGGTTCCCAATTCTAACCCTCATCTGAAAGTGAAACCATCACATAGCATTTGAGTAATTCCAGTGGCATAGTTTTAGGCACTCACCTTACCTGATAGAGTTGGTCTCTCTGGGATCTCTCTATTGCCAGAGAAGGGAGAAAAGATTCCCAAAAGGCAATTCAGAGCAGTCTGAATTACTAGGAGCATCAGGCTCCTACTCTAATTCATCCCTCTTTCTACTGACCACACGGGGACCATAGCAGACCACTGCAGCTATAGGCATCTGAAGTGAGTTGGTACAAAACTGTGTCACTCTATTACTGCTGGATGTCTTGTCCAGGCACTGCTTTGTTACAAAAGCAGAGAAACATCTCACCATCTATTTGATTTGTCTGGCATGTATCTGCAGGGGTATTTTTCAATCAGAAACTCATACACAAAAGAAACTGTTATATGAAGGGTTTTTTCCTTAGTATGAGCTATATATATACATCTTATTCCTGCAATTCAAGGCATTTCTGACTTACACCAGTGTAGTGCAGAATAAGGCTCCCCATTTCTGATTTGAAGTCTCAAAAGAATTGTGAGACCAGTACAGTTATGATTCTGTCAGTAATTGGTATTTTTTCCAAAACACCAGCTGCTAGAAGCATGTGAGAATGAATAGCAGGTTTCATTTAAGGACAGGCCAAGTTTGCAGACATGACAACCGTTAGAAAGCTGGAAAACATAATCCAGTCTAACATAATGCTCAAAATGAAAAGAACCAAGATAATTCATCGCTTGAAAAAGTTATTACTTAAAAACCAAGTCTAACATAATGCTCAAAATGAAAAGAACCAAGATAATTCATCGCTTGAAAAAGTATTACTTAAGAAAAAAAAAATACCTGTATGATTTTTAAGGCAATTTATAGTACCTGAACCTAGAGTTCTGGCAATATTACAGCATTTGTATTGAGAGAGAAGAATATGCAGAAAATTATGTCACAGAAGATTACTCACCAGGATCAATTTTCTTTGAGGTTTCAAGAGCTTGGGCTTAGGGAAATTATTGGCAATTGGAGCTACAAAAATAAATATTAAGGGATCATTTCATGTTACTATCATTCACTCTCATTTTTTGTATATGTATTAGCAATTTATAAATTACATATTAATAGCAAATTAGGAGCAAATGAATGCACTTATACAAGAGTTTAACAATATTTCGGGTATTTTACAAGGAAACATAATGCTCATGAATTAGAAAAATTCGTAAGATTAAAGAATCTGATATGCAAGACACGCTGTTTGTGCGCAAATGCTAGAGCAAGTATACCCCCTGAGAACTGATCATTTGTGACCTAACCCACAGTAAATCTTCAGGTCCTCTCCCTCCTCTCTCCCACTGGCTTAGCACTAGCCATGTTGCTCAGGAAAGTACACCCAAGAGTTTGTGAGACTGACCCTGAAGTTGCAAATTCTCTTGGAAAATGAAGTCCCCAAGAGGTTGGTCTTTATCTGCCCAGTTTTCTTGACTTCCCAAGTGCACCAGCAATTTTAAAGATTGCAGTGTGCTGGCTTCCCTCAGAATACCCTCAACAAGTAATTTCCACTTGCCTAACTTTAATCTTTTCTTTGAGCAGGGTGAATATTGCTGCAGAGGTTCCTCTCTCTCCTCTGGTTAGTGGGAGCTGAGACCTCCTGCTTGGACTTGAATAGCATCTCAGAATGGCTAAAGCTGCAGAGAGGTACAGGCAGCAGGTACAGCCCATTTCTTCCCCCACAGATGGGAGCAAGAAGAGGCCACCTCTCAGGCAGAGACAGTGGAAACGTGCAAGATTCCTGACGTCCCACACTCTGCTGTTCCTCCATGGCTGTGCTCAGGATTTGAAATACCTCTATGTCTCTGTATTCATACCTTTTGCTGGGATGGCTGGTGGCTGCTCCAGTTTCTGTTTCTCTTTCTTTTTCTTTACCTTCTTAGGCTGTAGAGGAGACATGCTCGTCACACTGGTAACTGTCTCCCCGGAGCTGCAAAGCACAAGCCCAAAAGTGAGGGGAAAATGAAGGCAATGGAGGGAAAGACAGTTTGTCCCTGTGAGTTCATGCAAATACATCACCTTCCACTTGTGGGAGTCCATGCCCAACAACCTGGATTGTGATCTGGGGATATAATGAAAAACCTCTTACGGTTGGAAATGCTCTGGTTTTGCATTTTTTCAGCCATATAGTATGACCGAGAAACTCAAAGAGTCTCGCTCATCCTGGCATAGAAAATGCAAACTGTCAGGTTTAAATAAGACTTGTTTCATAGTACCTATTCCTTAAAAGCACGTGTGACCCCACTGCTGCACCCAGGGTGAACTTCTGCCCGCCTGCCCTAAAGGGCCAGAGACACAGACAGGTTATGTGACTTGCACAAGCTCACCATGGGAAGTGTATGGAAAAGCAAAATCTTTGATGCAGATTCTGGGCTAAGACTGGCTATGGGGCCAGGAGAGCATGCAGCATGTCTTCAGACAGCTCACAAACCCACATTTGCAAAAGCTGGCTTCTTCAAGGGGGCCAGTGTGCTCAGGGAATATAAAACAAGAAACTGTGCCCCGGACTCTAACTCGGGCATTCTCCAGTACATCTGTGCTGAAAAGGTGCTATGAGGGAAGAGTACAAGTTATACTGTAAACAGACTCCTATCCAAGAGAACTTCTGTGTTTGGACTATTAGAGTTTAACAGATTCTAAGCCTGGATTTTTTACCCTTATCACCTCCCAAAGCCTGAGATCGAAAACCCTGCTTTGAATATTCAGGACTCAGATGCCCAATCAGGCTGCAGTGATTGTCACCATGGGCCAGCTGAGCTGTGCAGGGTAACTGGGAGCAGGGGCTCCCTGCTTGCAACTAAAGGGGAATAAAATTGTACTGCCTTAAGTGGTAATGAAAGGAATCTTAATCTACAGCTGGGGTGGGAGGAGAGGGTAAACCATTTAGTTATGATGACTACGGTGATGGAGGTGACTTGGTAAGCAGTTGTTGCTCAGCTGCATCTGCCCCTGGGCTCACCCTGGGCAAGATTAGGGCAGTAATTAAAGCAGCAAGATCAGGTTGTGGGGACCTTTCTCTTCTGTGCTTGTATTCCATGGAATACAACCAAGGTCTCCACAGTCGTAACACTGACAACACTCATTTCACTGAAT
The DNA here is from genome assembly GCA_013397175.1 of Platysteira castanea. NCBI lineage: Eukaryota > Metazoa > Chordata > Aves > Passeriformes > Platysteira > Platysteira castanea. The sequence goes on from VYXC01001261.1 coordinate 616,195, forward strand.
TTTAAATAATTTCACCCAATCTCCTGTTACTCTCTAGATTCTTTTGCATAATGAAACATTCTCTTTATATTAACAGAATAAAATATTCAGACTGGACCAAACACTTAATGGAAGTTAAGATGTGTCAGCTATTGCCCACACAAGAACAACAAAATTCCAGACATTACCATTTTACATAGTTGTAAATCCAAATGAATGTCACTACCACTGTAAAATCACTCTGGATTTACACTTCTGTAGATTACAAAAATACTCTGGTTTGCTGATTTTCCTGAGTTCTGCTTCATGTACTCAGTCAAAAACATAGATTTGCTGCCAAAATTTCTAAAAAGTCTTTAAAAAGTAAAATATGTTCGTGAATTACAAATAAATCACATCAGTTATGTAAACAGAGCATTGCATTGAAACAATTTCAAAGTCTGCCTGCTCTGCTGTGAACCTATCCCACAACAACCATTTGTTTCTATACTAAAATCAAAACAAAATGGTTTAAAACCAGTAGAAAATGAAAGAGTTCTGCCTGGCTTCTTTGTACAAAAAGCAAACTGCCAAGAAGAAAGACTACCAAAAAGGAGATGAGAATGATTTTTAAAAATATTTTTGGGTTTAATAATCCAAGGTCATTAAGGGAGATGAGTAGCTTAAAGATGCTGTTGTTCCGATATAAATTCTTTAAGCACAAAATATGAAAAGGCTTAGTGTCAATTCATTGCATTCGTTATTATTCCTGCTTTGCCACTGAAAAAGCAAAGCTACAAAGAAATGTATTTGTGACTTGCAGGTTTCTCTTAAATGCCAGGGCCACACAGGGTTAACTAATTCTAGGAGATTCAATAACTATACTTGCTGTCTTAGAACTGAGCTCCTCAAACCAAACAAGGAGGCTCAGAGAAGACTCCTTGGCTCTGAAACACTGCCTCTTTGTGAGCTTGTCTTGTTCTATGTCTAAAAGGAAGGTTAGTTTTTTATCTCCAGCTCCTTCTTCAGCCTCCTGGCTTCTATTTCAACAGTGTCACATTGTGCATTTCTTGAAGGATCTAATGAGTTTTTAGAGAGAAATAAAAATACAGGGGCTTGTGGAAGTAACCTGTGGAAGTTGTGCAACATAATCGTGGAACCAGGGCAGCAGTTTCCCTGGAGGTCATGCCTGTAGCAAGACCTGGGAAGCTACAAGAATTTTGGCTTTGCTATACTTATTAGACTCTAGGATGTAGGACTTTTCCTGTTGTCATCTAAGTCAGCTATTTTCTCTTGTCAAAGGTCTGCATGGGGGTGACAAAAAATTCACTTGAGTGAACTGGGAGTTGGATATTTTTCAGATAGGGGAGCTGTGTGAAAAGGTGCCAGGGATAGTTGGGTTCTTGGTTCTGGTTCTGTGTGGCAGAATTTGCTCCTGTGATGTGAGACTGGCACTGTAGAACCAAGGTGTCGAGATGGACAGCTTTCTGAGGTGAACACTTTATTTACCGCCAGTTATTTATCTCCAGAAGAACAGTCACTGAAGGACTAGAGAGCTCAGGCCAACACAAATATAAAAGACAGAAAAAAATGTTTTCAAAGCTTCGCCTCCTAGCGGTTTCTGGATTTGAAAACTGACAAAATGATCCAATAACAAGGAAAATAATAAGAAGAAGGATAATTAAAGAAAAGAAAACACCAGAAAATGGAATTAGGTGGTTTGGAAAACTAAAAATAACTGTACTGTTTTATTTAGGTAGTTATTTTTAAAATGCGGTAAAGAAATGGGGTTTGGTCAACTCTTTTTTTTTTCCTTAATTTTTTATTGGTCAAGTAGCAAACCAAAATGTAAACATTTGCTTTTTTATACTCAGGAAATCTGGATTTAATTTTCTTTTCTACCATGGCCATTTTGTGAGACCTGGGGCAAATCACTTAGCCCATTGTGCTTTAGATCCCAGTTAAAAGTAAAAACATCATTCTGATGTCAAGACATAAAATATTTTAAGATGCTTAGGTATTACTGCAGTGGGAATGCAGACATTTCTTAGACATCAGACTATTAATGTAATTTTGAAACTGGATTCTACTCTGTGTTTGAAATATCACTAAGGGAGTTGGAGTTGAGCTTCTCTAATCAAGGCTGAATTTTGCACAGTAGTAATTTTAAATGGAAGGAATCTCATGCAAACTAGTTAATCAGTTTGGCCTAATGGATATTTAGACAGTAGGTTTTGGGTCTAAATGTGTTGAATTAAGTTCCAAGACAAGGAATTTGCAGGTGAAAAGCAATGAGTTCAAAGGAATTAATGGTTTGTGTTTCGAGCGGAGGGTGGAAAATAAATGGTACCAAGTGTGAAACATAACAATTATGATACTGGTAGCACTTTCATAGCTATTTAATTGTAAAGCCCTGAAGTCAATGCACTTTAGCCATGCCTTTGTGTGATCGAGGATTTCATTAGCATAACTTGTCACACTGAAATACATGAAACTGTGTTTTTATCCATATAGAGTCATGCATTTCTTTCATTTCTTGAGATTCTGTTTTATGGTGAAGAAATCACATTGGCTTGTTTTCTCCCCTCTATTCAGCCTCCTAAGTTTAGTACTTGCAGCAGTACCACTGCTATATCATCTATTCCCAGAGAGTCAGATTTTGTAGTATGAGTTTTTATCTGACTGCCATGCTCCATTTTTTCAGTCGGGTCTCATTTTTCTTCTCTTTTTATGTTCTCTACCAATCTATTTTGATTTCTTCCCCCTCCTCATTCTTGTTTGTTTGTTTTTATAATTCCAACTTTGTCCCAGCAGCTAATAAAGAAGGGGGAAAGAGAAAACATCTAGGAAAAAACGAAAACTGCTGAGCTGTGTCTCTAAATTCTTGGGTGGTGCAATAGCTGGTCAAGGTCACAGAACAAAGATCTGTCCATTAGTAACATGAAAGTTGTGGTCTGTACTGGCCTCTCCTGAATCCTGTGCTGCTTTGTTTTGATTTCACTTCCATCTGAGTGCCAGTTAGATTGAATATCATGATAATCCCAAGAGAATGCACTAAAAATCCCACTACTGGAGGATCTAGGGTGCGCTATACTTGGCATTGAATCCTGCAGTGTCTAAAGATACCATGAGAAACAGCATGTGATACCAAGAGGTATTGGATTTAAACTGCAAGGCTAGAAACACATGGTTTCTGTCACTGGAAACTGGGAAACAGCTGTGCTTCTGTGTTGTTATGAGACATCTCTCTTTCATCTTTTTTGTTTGTAAAATGTTTGTCGTATATTTTTACTGCAGTTCCAGTCCAATATATATACCAGGAAAATCATACAATGGAAATCAGTTTTATAGCCACACCATCAAAAACTTTTGGCAGCCAATGGCATTTAAAGGAATGGTGATTAATACTGCAGCAGAAGTAGAATTCTTCCCATCACTTGGAATCTTCAGCTGGGAAAAGCCTGTGGGCCTTGAAAATTTGCTTTTGAACCCCACTCCGTCCCTGGGTGTGGGAATCACTGGGTAACACTGTGATTTGTTCTACGTACATGGATGGTTTAAGCATTACCATCCCATGAGGTGTTGGGAAACCCGAGAAACCCACACAGGATGAAAGTAGGCTTCTTCAGAAAGCAATTCAGAGCATCAAGGAGAGGCTTGTCACTGGAGCACCTGCAGGACCTACAGCTAGCCCAGGCAGATCTCCCTTTTCATGCACAGCAGGCACATTCCTGAGTCAGGGACCTGGAACTCTTTATCTTCCCATAAGCATTTTGAAAACATTACTCCTATTCTTCAGCATACATAGCAAAACAAATCCAGAACTGGTACCTTGTTTATAGTAAAGAGATCTCCTACCTGTTCTGGGGGCATTTCACCAGGTAATGCTTCACTGTTAAAGAAAAGAAAGAAAAAAATAAAATTTGGCTTCACACCAACATAGTTTATCAGTTTCAAATGGACATTGCAGACCGACCTGTGTTGCTGAGACTGTGGAGTTGCCAGGTTGTTACACTGGGAGAGCTACTGATCATCACCACACATTATATTGTGCTTTAAAATGCAGTCTGACTCGAAGACATAGCTGGTCTTGGGAGAGGGGAATGTATTAAACAACACCAAAAATCTGCTGTGGAAATGCTGGGCAACACACATTCCAGTGGTCAGCCCAACCAAAAGACAGCTTGCTAAGGAAAAGCACAGCAGGCCAGTAATTTTACTTTGAAGACTTTTATTTCCCTTGTGGTGCCTGTATTTATTTCCAGAAGCCTGAAATAAACCATTCACCCACAGGAACCCTGCTGTTCCTAATGTAAGTTAGATTGTGGCCACAGGCATAAGGGATTGCCTCCTGGGATCAGATCAGAGGTCCAGTCCAGCCACTATCCTGTCTCTGACAGCTGTGTGTGTGAGCTGTGTAAATCCTTCTACTTCATATTCCTTTGAGTCAGTAGTCCTGAGCAAGGGCAGCTGCCCCACTGCAGCCTTTTAGGAGCCAGGGTTATTAAGATGCTCTTTTGTGGCTTTGTGGTTTCTATGCCTCTCTTAAAGGACAGACTCTGGCTCTTCTGGTCAACCTACTGCCAATTTATATCTCAGAAGGATGGGAGGGTGCATCCCTGGGTCATGATGTGAAGATGAATGCAACACAGACATGCCCCTCCCTTCTTCTCTGTTCTTTAAAGGACCGTGCAAACCAGACAACAGGGCACTCACGTGACTATGCCCCTCTCTACTGGAAAGTTTTCATATTTGGTCTTAGCTAACTTCTCCCATTCTAAGGGAGCTATACAGCTCCCAGCAGGTGTGTTTTGGTCCTGAGGAAAGGGGAGCTGAGAGCACCAAGAGCTGGGCTAACACAGGGGCCATGTTTAAGCCACTCAAGGCAGTGCTTCCATCTACCTGCCAGGCCTTTTTTAAATGTACAGGAGAACAGTAGGCCCGACCCTCTGGGAGTAAGGGGTTGCTCATGTATAGTGCTGACATGCTTTTGAGCACACAAATATTCAGATATTTGGGTAGCGAAGAAAGGTTTTAGCAGCTCAGAAGAACATCCTTTTTCTCTTTTGTATATCCTTATTCTATATTGTATATTATTTCAATATTTAGCTGGTGTTGGTTCAATGTAAATAGACATCTTCTCCAAGTTGCTTGTATGCTCACAACAGTAAACTCACAAAACCAGGCAAATTCTAAGCCAGTGTCTGCTCAAGAAAAACTGGGATACATCAGTCTAGTGCTTGTGGCTTCAGGGTGACTCACCATGACCAACATACTTAAGTGTGGGTACTCCCTTGGCACAAAATCTTTGTCACCACTTAACAGGGCAGGAAGAATAACATCGATCTTGCTCCTTCCTCTTGGCAAGCAGAGTTGTTGGGTTCAGTCAGAATCAGAGTTACTCTACTAAGTGCACTACCAGGAAGATGGAGCCACAGCCTGAAATGTGTTTGTGGTCAGGCAAGGGCTTCTCTATACATCTATTTTTGGCTTACATGTCTTCTCACTTGTGTATCTGAGTCACTCATTCCTTCGTGGGCTCTGTGTAGGCTGCAGAGGCAGCAAAGTCATGACTCTCTCCTGCCATTAACAAGGCAAGTCACTGACCAAACTCCTCCTGAAAGCTTCTGTTCAGAGGTGGTCCTTACACTCTCCTCTGACATGGTAGCTGCTAAGTGTGCTGGTATCTCATCCTTGCAGCTTGTGTGAGGTCTCCAAATAAACCACTTTTAAACTGAAATGAAAATAGAGCCTGCACTGGTTACTCCACAGATCTGAAATAGCACGTCTGTTTACAATGACACGGCTTTGATGCAGATGTAGCCTCTTTGAGAAACCCTCTCTGAAGCAGAGATGAATGAAACAGTAACCCTTGATCTTGAAATATTATTATGAAAAGACAGATTTCAATGTTGAAATGATGCTTTAGTTTCAAAAATTACTACAAGTGAGAGAGTGCTAATAAAACCACTCAAATTCCTGAGAGTATTGACAGCTACTCAGGAAAGGAGAATAAAGTAGAACAGATTAAGGTTGCTTTGAAACCCATCTACACATTTGGAGAAATGTGAGTCATGCAAGATTTTAGCTTCTGGTCAGAATGCAACTTAAGGATTCAACATTTAGTCTCCTCTAAAAGAAGTTCCAACAACCTTCAACTTATGTTTGTGAAAAGGCAAAAAATTTTTGAAAAGTCCAAAGCAAATTTTAAGTGAAATATCTATTAAAAGGGAGGAAAATGCCTTTGTTCAAGTTTGGCTGGCAGAATTTTTTTCCTACCAATTTTCTTTAAAATTACAACCAAGGTAAGGAAATATTTATTTTTTCCTGCTTCCTGTGCATTCTCTTCTCCCCTTCCCTGCCCCCCTTTTTGGCAAGGGCTTTTCAGTCATCAAGAATGGCATTTCACTCACCTGTGGATCTCCTCCTGTTCAGAAGTGACTGACAGAGAATGACAAGTGTAAAAAGGAGGACACTGATGATTCCTATGGAACACACAAACACTGCATACAGGTACAGATCTGAAAACCAAGCACAGATTGGTCAGTGTTGCAGCTGATGCTCCATGATGATAGGACAGAAAAAAAGTTACAAGATCTAAACAGACTCTGGCCCAAAATATTTAGGGTAACGGTTCAGAAGTAGTTTAACCCTCTTGAAACTTACCTATAGTATCGTGCTCAGTGTAAAATTTGGTTGAAGTCTCCATAAATGCAAATAGGTGTAACTACACTTATGAGTTGTGACTTTCAGGAGCTAACAAAGGACTGGTTTGGGTTTGGGGGTTTTTTTGAGCAACAACTGAAAACCCAAAAGGACTTCAGTTGGGTTATTTCCCAGTTCAAACAGCTGCACTTTGGGTTTTTGTTACAAAAGAAAAAAACAAACACACAAACAATGAAACAAGAAAAGTGACAGTGGGAAGAGTGCTGAGTGGCTGGGGAAGAAGGAAGAAAATTTCAAGCCAGTGCGGCCCCTTCTTCTGCTGGCAGCACTGGCTTGAAATTTTTGTATGGTTTCCTTTTTTTTTTCGAACTACAGCCTTAGTCTCCCTTTATGGCTTTCATTCAGGTGTTGTAACACATTCCCATTGTTTATCTTCCCATGGCCGTAACAGATATACGAGAAACTGAAGCTGGACTCTTCCATTCTGTTTCATCCAGCAACCCTTGTACTTTTTGGGATGGTTTCTCAGGCAAGGCCTGGGTTTGCAAAGGAACTAGCAAAATTGGTCGTGATTTGGAGCACTTTAGGTGTCCTGTAGCATTGGACTAAACTAACATTGTATATAGAACCAGTAACAGTTAGATGTATCTTTACCTTCAAAAAACTTCCAAGCTTCATGGTTTTTCTTGAAAGTGGGATGATCAGAAGATTTTGATGAAATCACTGAAAAAAACCAAAGAAGACATGACAAAATCGAAAAATGTGTGGCATAAAAAGTTTGAACCTCTTGAAGTAAATGTATTCTGCCTTAGACTTCAGTGCCCCAAGACTTTTTTTCATCTAACTGGCTTTTGATGAAACACGTGAGCTGCAGAGAACTGTTCTCTCTGTTTCAGGAGGAGGCTGGATGGCTGTCAGTATCACAACAGCCGTACAGGCTACACCAGCATCCAAATGCTCTGACTGCTGAAACATTGTTCAAAACCCTCTCTGCTGTCCTCAGCCAGGTTGTTTATGCACGCTGATATTTTTTATGACATCAGATTCGATGATGTTGCTTATGCCAATTCCATGTTTTTTCTTCCTCTAGCAATCACTGCAATGAAATGGCAGTCTGGTAATGTCCTCCAGATTGCCAGTGAGGTCTGAACCTCCAGGAGAGCTTCATGTGGCAAATCACTAGAGAACAAGTATCTTACTGGAAAGGAATTCATTACAGAGTGCCCTACAGGGATGTGAAGAGTGGGGCTAGATCAATGGATATACAGCTTTCAGGACTAATGAAATCTTCTATTCAGTTGTGATGGGAAGCTCATCCTGGATATTTTGACAAATTACTCATTTGTTACATGAAAGCATCACATGTGTAAATTTTGGCAAGTATTTCAGAATAACTTCCCTGGAAAAAAGGGCTTTTGTTCATTTGGGGAAAAAAATAATCTTGCATTCCTGTATCTTGCAACATTCTTACCGTTAGAAAATGCCACATGCAACTAATATTTAAGAACTCAGACTTTCTTCTGTGGGAAATTCTGATGCATAAACTTCCCAACAAGACAGACTCTTGTGATCATCTACTTGCTTTTGTTGTCCATGCCAGTAGGATTATAGTTGGACTGCCTAATTTTCTGTGTTTGTCCTCCTACAAGTAGTCTCTTCTCTTGCATTGTAAACCACTTGGAACATGTATTACTCTACGAGATGTGCAGTATCTTGAGGGATTGCCTGATTGTAAATGATGTTTCTGGGGTGCTGCATGTTGTTCTGAGAAGAATACTGATTATTTCGAGTTTTCTGATAGGAAGGGAGTAGAAGAACTTTTTTTTTTTTTGTCTGTGATAAACTGTTTTTTTTGGTGTATTCTCTAGTGTAATTAAGACCGCTAACTTGGTTTTAGGATGACATTGACCACATAAGCCAAGGAAAGGAGCAGATGCCTTTAATGAGAAGATGGGGGAAGGGGAAAAGGTTGGCCTTAGACAGAAGACATTGCATGGCTGGATTAGGAGACGCTTCTCGGCAACATTGGCACATGGATTTCTCTTGGTTTTACTAACAAGATTTAACAGTAGCCTTCTTGTAGATGCTATCTGATGTCTCGTATTCACAACACTGAGAGGGGCAAACTGCAACATCTCAAATTTCAGGCAGACCTTCTGAAAACACCACAAAGTTCCTGTAGCTGACATGAGTGCAGGAACAGAAGACTGTAGGGACTCCATCTCCATGATGAGGCTTCTTTTCCAAAGAAATGTATTTTGCCTCTAAAGAAGAAGCCAGATATGTAGCTAAAATTTGACTGTCATCATTACGCAGTAAGGAATTGTAGCCTGTAACTCAATTGTTTTTCTATAAGTCCAATATGTGTGTTTGTACAAATTTATGTGTTGCACCAAAATGTATTTGCAACTTCTTAAAGGCCTATGCAAATTTACACATCCAAACTTGCTAGCAAATAACAAAATCTGAATACAAATTAATAGCAGTAGATACTTCAGATCAAAGTGGCAACTTGCTTGAAGAGCAAGTTACTTTTTGAAGAAAGAGAATGATCCTTTTCTTTTCTCTCTGGAAATTTGTGTCTTGCACGGTAACCTCCTCTTCCTGTGTGAATAAATAAAAAAAGAGACTGTGCTATTTCTGCTCTGCTTGATGTGCAAAGTTTTAAGAAATTTGCCTGGTGCTTTAGCATAAAGATACTATTTTGAATTTGGGTATAACTGCAGACACATTACTGGAACAAAATGTTAGGTAACACAGCAACTATGATGTGGTGGAACACTGCTACCTTATGTGATAAAGCACAAGCAGTACAACTTAAGTATCCAAATGCTTCAGGCAATTTGTATTGCTCCTTTTGCTGCATCCTGGGTCTAACTGTAATATAAGTAAATCCCTTTGCAATAAAAAGTGTAACTGATCATAATATAAAATACAAAATGTGTTTGGAATAAAATTTCCTTGAAAAGCCCAAGTGTTACTGTTGGAAAACTGGAAACTTTATCACTACTCAGAAAAGAGTTACCTTCCCTCTCAAGTGCAGCAAGTTCCGTACACTCAGGGTGCATCAGCCAAATGCTAGCAAAGGTGGTCCTTTGCTTCCAGCCAAGAGGCTTTAAGTGGCAAAACATTTGCTATGACATTTAAAGATATGCAATATTTCAGCTACCTTTTGGTATCTTTAATCAGGATTTAGAGTTAGAATAAATATGCTTTTGGGAGGCCAGGGTGGTTGTGGTGTTGGCCTCGGACCCCCACAGGGTGGTGTCTACAACTCTCTACCGGTTGGCCAGCCTTCCTCCCTTCCGTCTCAGGTTTCCCACTCTGCTTTGGGTCATTTGAAGTGGAGAGAAGGAATACAGCTGAGCAGACTGTGTGAAAATGATGAAGTCACAAGTCTCAAATCCCTATCCTGACAATATATTCACATACTAGAAATCAGGTGGAAAATATTATTGAAAGTCTGGACTGCAAAATTACGGATTTCCTTCTCTTCAGTAACTTCATTGATCTGAACACCATACTTTAGCTATGAAAAGCATTGAGAGGTTTCAGAGTTATAATCAGCAATAGCCTGAGAATCTATGAAAGATGCAGAGTGGTTTTTTGTGAGGATGGGTGTGACAGGTGGTGTGACAATATTTTATATTGCTTTTACTTCTGCTGCCACTTGGAACATGCCTTTCCCTTTCCAAGAACTTCTGACAAATCCATGTGTTTCACTACAGGCATTTAGGAACTTGCATCATTCAGTGAATGGGAAAACATTCTACACTGTTTTCTGGCATTATCTTCAGGGCTGTCCCTGTGGGAAATCAACGTTTCTGTTTATAAAGACACAAGCAGGGGACTAGTTTGCCAGCTAGCACTGAGCAAAACCACCAAAGACACAGCTGCTGAGCAAAACCGCCTGTCCAAAGGAGTCTGTTCTCAAAATCCAACTTCACCCGTCTCTGGAAGCGTGGGTGTGGTGGCATAAGATTTGAACTAATCCATCCCAAAGAAATGGCTTGTTTTCAACTTCGTTCACATCTGCCACTTGTTGCTGGTCATTTTATCCAAAGTTCAATACCAGCAGGATGGCCACTGCTTTTCTAGCTCTGCTTTCTGGCTGCAAGTGGTATAAACAAAAGTACTGAAGTGATACTAAAAGTGCTACTTACCAACTGCTGCTAGACTAGAACTAAGAGCAAGGGAAACTCCAAGAGAAAGGCAAAACACCTAAGTTGCGTATTAGGTTTTCTTCTCCTATCCACAGATTACACTCAAAAATAATCTAAGTTTAAATGCCGTATGGATGAACTTTCAAGAAAAAAAAAGGGATCACAGGACAAGAAGAAATTATAGACTTGAAATCAGTAGTCTCTCACCTCTTATTTCAGTAGCTGCTGTACCATTTGACCATGCTGTCCACTTATTCCTATGTTTGCCAATTTCTTGGACTTTGCATATATAATGTCCTTGATCTGTTTGCTGGAGGCTTAAAATAAGAAATTTGTACATAGTTCCATGTTTCTCTTTAAGAAGATGAAGTCTTTGCTTGTGAAAATGATGAGTATAATTTCCGTAATACTGGACAGACCCAAACTTTGTCATTTTGATCATGAGATGCTCTTGGGTAGGTGATGCAGCGAAGACCCACCGCACAGCCAGCAAATTGTCTGTCTTTCTCTTTTGAGAAATGTGGCAGTAAAGGGTAGCATTATCCCCCTCGGAGTATTGCACTGTTGGTCCAGGAGAGACTGTCACATTTAAAGCCTCACAAATATCTGTAAAGGAAAGGAAAGACATTGATAATCCTCCATATAGGCATAACAGCACCATGATCTGTCCCAGCATGCAAACCCACAGCAAGTAAACCGATGGTATCTGTTTAGTGTGCAGCAATTTAATGACCTTGTAGAACCTGACACCATCTCCCTGTCTGTGAATGTTAAAGACGGCATGAGGCCCTCCTTCAGTGGGTCTGCCCTAGCATTTTTTCTGTCACTAATCAATAACACAGAGCTGAAACAGAGACCTTATTACTGTCACAGGACCAACTTCATGTGATCTTCTATCAGTCTGAACAAACGTATTGCAAAGCTGCTCCGTGACCAGCTCTTCCAATGGCTTGCATCCTTCTTAGGACTTCCAGGCTAAATGGTTTCAATAGCCAGTTTATGCTCATTTGTTCCTGTGCCAGCTTTAAGCTTAAAATAGCGTTTTCTTCTCTAGAGCTTACTTCCCCATATACAAAGCAATTATCTGGCCTCAGCCTTTGCTTTGTTGAGCTAAAGAAGACAAGCTCTTTTAGTCTCCTCTAGTAAAGTAGTGTCTTCCCTATTCACCCTAACAGCCCTTCTCTTTGTCACAGTTTAAATTTTGCGTTTGATTGTAATTATTTAATTTTCTTTTTTATTTAATTGACTGCAGTTAGAGGTAGTGTCTGGAAAGAAGTTCTCCAGTGTCCTGTGGAATACTCACAATGCTTCTCAGATTTGACTGGGATATACCTTGCCAGGTACATCCCAGAATTATCTTGTCCTTTTTCATGATACTTTCATATATGATTATATGACAGGTTATAAATAGCATACTTGGGTGTTTTCCCTTCTTTGTCATTTGCAGTTCAGTTCTCAGCGTATCAAAGAAATTCTTACTAACCCCCAAGTATGTGACTTTGCTTTACTAACTTCTGCTCCACTTCTGTTTTCCTGTCCTCAGTTTTTCCTATGTGCTGTCCTCATCTTGTGCTGATTTGATAAGGTCACAATTTCAACGTGCATGCTTCTGTCTACTTCTTTAAGATATCATTTCTGCAAACCTTACATCATACTGTTCCCTAAACAATCACTGAAGACCACTGAATTCTCTATATCCTGCAGTTTCCCATATCCTCTGTTTTAAGTAATGTTCTCCTTGTCATAATCAAATGGTCATCTCAAACCTGGGTTAAATCCATCAGACTAGCTTTTCTGACTACAAATGCATGTTAATCTGACATTATTTGCATGACAAAATATGACATGAGATCATATTGGGAAAAATAATTAATCCATTGTTCCATTAATTTCTGATTCTTGTCTTTAATGTTCTTCATCCTAAACCTCACTTAGACCGGTTGTTTGCCTCTCTGCTTTACTTCTAACAATAGCCAGTATAGGTGAAGGTAGAAAAAAGTGCCCATAGCTGTTCATTAGAGGAAGATTTCCCTTTCCTGGCCTAACTGATTTATACTGGACTGATTTTCTGTGGCATGGGAATCAACACTCATTTTATTTCCTTCCTAATGCCCATTAACAATGTCCTGATTACTCGTATCAGAGAGTGATCTATTTTTGACCAACAGTGTATTGTGGCACTGTGCTCCCTAAATGACTTGTGATGTGTAATCTACCGGTCTGAGGGCACCCACTAGAGAGAGAGCCATATTCAGCAGTGAGCAAGCACTCCCTGCAAGGCACTCTGCAAAGCATGAAATGTCCTCTAAACTGTGAACTTCCTGTTATGTGAATACTGTACTGTACTCAAATACTAATGAGAATTGCAACTCTGGGAAAATGCTTTTTTCATTCCTGGACACTTTTCTAGCACATCAGCAAGGAACATTTTAACAAAGGGGATGAGTATTTTGGCAGAGACTATTGTCTGACATCAGCTCCTGAAACACAAACATATATTTATCTTCAAAATAAGCAAGTAAAGTATTTCCATTCTATTTCTGAAGGAGTTTTGGAGACAGATACACGAGTTTTATGGTCCCAGTGAAGCTGTGAAATCAAGTAGTGAATGATATCACCTTACTTGCAGTAAATCCACTAAATTAAAGAAGTTGCATTGCAACTGTTTGAGAAGAATTCTGAAAATTAATAGTACGATGATCATTTTGTGCCACTTCAGTCAAAATATCTACTGAATGTCATGTTTATTCCAAGTAGACATTATTTTTTTGTTACAAAGGAGAAAGTATTTTGTATAAAGAACAGTTGGGATTTTTAAAAAAAATTTCTTGCAGAAACTAGGGCTAAGCATGGATGAAGTTACCGAAAAAGTTATTTGTGCATTGTGTTTGTGTCTGCAATTCATGCAAATGCCAAAGGAAGAGATTATATTGCATTGTAGAAAGCATACAAGTATAACAGGATGTCGAAATTTAAAATTAAGGCTGAATCTCACCAAAAGCTTTCCAGGCATGAAACTTCAGTTATTACTCTCTGTACTTACCAGCCTTGGTGCTTTACCAGCCGAAGGGAAGCCAGTAAATGGCTGTCTCTGCCAACAAGATTAAATTTTGAAGGTTGTGCTGGTTAGTAAATAAGGAATAAGTTTAAGATTTTCAACACTTTTTGGGGTCCTCAAAAGTACTTAGGCAATAAATGTTTAATAAATAACTTATAAAATTATGGTTTGAGTAAATGAAAAACACAGACCTTTCTTCTACTGAAATTATGAACATGTCATGAAAACTGTAAAGAAAAACAATTATGTCATTTTCCTGACATGTGAATTTCTTTTTTGAAAAAGCTGGCTAGGAGTAATTGTGAAATAGAGTCCCAAAATAAAAGGCAAAAAGCTCATTGCTTAATTCCAAAATAGGCAGAACAGAGTGCCAAGAAGTACCCAAGAGAAAATACAAAAGAAGTCAGATATGGTGATGATGGAAGCCCCTGTGAGAAGATAAAGCAGCATTGTACATGGAGACTCTGATCCCTTTCTAGCTCTTTACACTCATTGGTATTTTATACCTAAGGTTTCCACTTTGCCTCTGGGGACATGCCTTTTTATAAGGATGTATCAAATTTTGCATCCTTCATGTTTCTGATCAGGGGAAACTTATCTCCTTGTCTTCCTTCTGTGGCTCCTATTGGTGCAGCTGCACAAGTACAGCAATGGGGAGAGTTTTGGGAATCTCCTGGTGCTTTTACCATGGTATCAGCTCATATTGAACAGGGTCAGGTGATGCTTTATAGAAAACAGAAAAACAATATCTATTTGACTTTATCCTCCTACTGCCACTGGAGGAGGAAACGTGGATTTTGAAGGAGAGTTCATTTACCTCCTATGGGGAAAGGAAAACCCTCATTCAAGGCTCTGAGACACGAGTGGACATGTTTCTCCTGTCTTTAGCAGGCACTGGTCAGCCCCAACATGAGGTTTACCCTTGTAATGGCCCCTTGCCAAGAACAGGAGACTTCAAAACTTGAGAGCAGGCTTGTGTGTCAACACAGCACTGAATTTCTAGACTTCAGATTGCTGTTTCGAGTGAGGAATCACTGTTTTTCTTCTGTCTTCCCAATATAGCATGGTGTAGCCCTTCAGGTGGAGCTCACCACAAGAGTTTTAGTCTCATTTCTGCTTGGAAAAGGAAATTATTTATAGAAAGGGGGAGGAAAGAAAGTCAGAGACTTGGTGATTCCTTTGCAGTGTGCTTAACCATCAAACTTCTCTCCTTTTGCAGTGAGCTCACTTAGTTGCTCCCACCCCAACCTTTTAGTTGTTTGCTTTGCTGGTACGCTCCACCTGCACGTCTCAGTAATCCGCGGGGAGTCAGGAAAGGTGACTGCTGACTAAGCTCTGTTTTAAAAAATCCCACTTCACAAATAGTCCACTTTTGCTTATGCCGGTTCAAGTCCAAGAATTAGCTAAGTTTGGACTTTGCTGTCTGCCATGTTACACAGCAACACACTTTCACAGCACTGTCAGTAGTACCAAACTATACTTCTAGCACCCAGAAACTTGTTTATGCCAGGGCCTCTCTCCTCTGTCTGTGCTGGAACAGTGGCAAAAGACTTAAGAGTGACCACTCGGTCCTTACATGTGGTGAGCAGTTTCAGCATGGCTGTGGTTTCGTGGGAGAACCCCAGTTACTTCAGTTGAGATAGGAGTGGACCTGTTCCTGTGCACAACTGCTCACAGTCCAGGTTTAGTGTTGTACACAGGCCACTCATCCTTCCTCCGTGGAGACGGACGGGCAGAACCTACACCCCAGCCCTCACTGCTGAGAGGACTGATAGCTGGGGGACTGCAGTATCTGGGGGACTAGGGCATTCGACTAGGGTGGTTACCTTCTGATCTCAGCTTTCCATGACCAGAAGCATATGGGATGGCTTTTATCTGTGCTGTAGTTTGTTCAGGGAAGCTATGCTACTGTCAAAGCCTGCTCTAGTTTGATTTCTTTACAATTAAAAAGAGCAGATGAGCCAGCAAGAAGCAAAGCTCTTTGTTTAAATGAAAATAATTAGGAGCTGGCTAGCAAGAGCACCAAAAAACAACCAGCTGTTTTCAGTTGAACAGATCTGTCTGCAAGTTTCACAAGTCAGAGGCTCCCCCTCGGAGAAAGCTTCTGCACTGACTGAAGATGGACTTGAACCAAACCTCTGCCCCCACCATCTCCTGCCCTTCTGCAGTGGAGTTCAAATTCAACTCTTTCATTAGCTTTGAATGAGCAAGGCTTCCCCACCTCTCTAAGCTCACTGCACCTGGAAATTCAGACCAGACTGCGTCTGTTTTGCAGCTTCAGGACACACAACGCTGTCCAATATACCTTTATTTCTGAAGGCATAAAGGGAGGAGACTTTTTACAAATGACCTACAGGTTCCATTTCCACCTGATGCTAACGGGAATAGGGCACCTGTGGAAAAAACAATGCCAAATCTCCCTTCACTTCGGCTTTGCCTGGCATAGAAGACGGCCGAGGACCCATTTCTATGAATTTGCATGAAAAGCGCTTTCTTTTCTACAAAGGATCCGATCGCTGTGCAGAAGCGCTGCCGCCGGGATCCCGGGGAAGAGGCGGGGGAGCNGCTTACCTGGGGCCGAGGCCGTGGCCAGCAGGGCGGCCAGCGCCGTAGCCAGGAGGCGCATGGCCCGCGGGGCGCCGGGTCCCGTCCCGTCCCCCTCTGCAGAGCTGCCTCCCTCCTCTCCTCCCTGGCCTCTCGCCTCCTCCCCGCCCGGTCCTCCCTTCTCCCCTTGCTTTTCATCTCCTCCCCTTTCTCCTCCTTTTTTTTTTTTTTTTTTTTAACAAAGCTGTGACAACTTCATCTCATCTGGGTACAACAAACATGCCTGAGTTGTGGCTACACAGCAGGGCTTTCTGNTTTCTCGCCCCCTTTCCCTGTCGTTTCTGTCCGCCCCATGCCTGTAGGGTGGCATTAGAGCTACACAGGCATGCTCCATCTCTAGCCTCCGCGATCCTGCCTCTACGCGCGCACACACAAACACACACGGATCTGTGTGATGGGAAATGGGAAACTCCCTCCCTCCCTGAGCACAGAAAACCTCTGTACGAGCAGGTGAGGCAGCTCGGCAGCTGGTGGCTGTGGGGTAGACTGCTGGGATGGGGAAGGCTGTTTTAGGCGTCCTCTCAGGGTTCCTGGAGGTGTTGCAAATTTTGCAGGCCCTCATGCCGATTCCACTCATCCCACTCCGTAACTGAACAGGACCACCATTCCCTGGCAGTTCTAGTTAACATTATCTCCCATTCCGTGGGTTCAGGTGGTGGCAGCTTGGGGACGAGGAGGTCTGGCAGGAAGGAGTAGCCCATCAGCAAGCGTGGGGATGAACATTGTAGGCATTTAGGACACCTGTGCCAGGACATTGCATACAGTGCTCTGGTGTTTGTCCTCTGCTGTGACAGCACCTCCTGACCACTGACAACCAACCTCTCTAAAAATGTCCTGAATGAATTGATACAGTAGCTTAAGGTGCATCACCTCAAGGTTACCATCCTCATCTTCACGAATGGTGCTACAGTGCTAGGCCAGAAAGGACAAGAGAAGTTGGCACCTTGCAGCCCATTCCTGCTTTCCCCCTGTGCTCCTTTTGAAGTGTTTATCACTTGAAAGCCTACAAATCTCCACAGACATGGATTTAATACTTCTACCAGCAGGTATGATGGATTATGCCTGATTATATATTCAGGTTGCATGAAGTGTGGATGATACAAACACATTGGCATTCCTGCTTCCCTGGATAGGGCAATTGGTACGGATTTAGCTACTCCACCCCTCTCCTAGTAATCACTTAGGCAGGATAATACATGTCTGCTTTTAAGCATCACAGATAATTTAGCGTGTGCTAAATCTGATCCTTATGAGACTGAAACTGCCTTTAAAATCTTCCCATTTGTTTCTCCCAGGGGACAGACTTTTGTGTCCATATAGCAAACACTTCTCACAAGAGGGCGACAGGTCTGGATTATGCACAGAGCAATCAGCAGAATTGAGGAAGCAGAAGCAGTTGTTAAAATTTATACTGCCTGGGGAGATAATTAAAATTTGTAGATTCAAATCTACTCCTTTAACATAGCAAAGGGAAATCCTATCAAAGAGATAAACTAAGTCAAAAACAAACAGACAAATTCACCAAAAACATTCTACCAGCAATTACTTAGTTTGATGGTCCTGACAGAAACTCCATTTCAGGAAGTCATTGGACTGCTAATAGAGAAGAAACCAGAGATGACTGTGTTTGCGTACCCTTCCAAAGCATCTGTTCCTTGCCATTGCTTGAGAGAAGATATTAGGCTGGATGGACATCTTAAACCTTCTCATATAATTCTGCTAGGCTCATTCATGCCTCACTCCATGTCTCTGATAAATTCTTTCAGCCTACTAATCTTTTAATGGTGTATACAAAATACTGGTGTAAAGACACCAATAAGGACTGCCTAAGATCTCACAGGAGTGCTTGGGCCCTGCAGAGCTGAAAGATGCCCTGCGAGCATCAGTATCAATGTTTGCTGTTTGTCAACAATCCCCATTCCTGGTTGCACTAACAGTTCCTGTAATTGCATCAAGAACTCTAACAAGCTTTGGGACAGAGCTAGATCATTTAATAGGCTTCAAATATGATGTATTTGCCTATGAAAGAAGACAGAAGAAAAGTCAAAGGCACATCTGGACTTCTGCAATCTCTCGTGTCTGACAATTCACTGAAAACATACTCTTTCTGTTTTGAGCTTGTGATCTCTGTACCTTTGACAGTTCCCTCTGCATTGTGGGTTCTGTCTTTTGTGTAGAATCACTTTTACTGCTCCCCCATGAAAGTTCTTCAACAGCATAAAAACATTAAAAATGATTATTATTCTTAAAGCGATATTTATTCTAAAGTTCCAAATGTACTTTTAAGAGTGGTCTAGGCTGAAAGTCTTTTTTACTTGTCATTGCATAAATGAGCTCAGGTAATGCTTCTCTTTTAGGTTTTTTTTTGTCAAGGGAGAGCTTTTCTTTGCACAGCTAGAACAGGACCTGTAGATCTATGTACACATCTCTCTCTCTGTACCACCAGCAGCACTCATCAGGTAACCCAGCATCTAACACACCTGAGTACATCTACATTGTGCCAATCTCTTAGGATATACTCATGGGCCAGACAACACTAGTAAGGCTAGTGAGCCGTGGACAAACATAAACTTCTGACCTCCCATCTTCCCAGGTTTGATGCTGACTTGTTGGATGATTTTTTGCAGATCGGTTCTCACCTCTGGGCTGCAGGTGGGTGAACTGCAACCTTCCTTTGTCCCTCTATTGGGAGGGTTTGCTATTGGGACTGGGGCAACCAGCATGAAAGATGGCAATTGCACAATTTGCATTTCTTTGCTGTTAAAATCTTTCATCCCTTCCACCCATTTGTTGCAGCTGAGATATTTCTGCTTTTTTAAAGCGTTTTTCCAAGATTTTAGGTATCTCTTACGTGACACCATCACAGTTTACCCATGCACCAAAAATCCCAAAGGCCAAATGAACATGCAGTACAATTCCTTTTTTCTCCCCCAGGCCGGGGGCACAGCTCTCTCTGTAAGACTGTGCGCCTCCCTTCGCTGCTCTGGAAGTGTGCTGACGCACGCGAGTGGAGCCTCTGACCCGCAGGATACGGCTTTCTCGGCTCTGGCAGCACGTATGTGGCCTCGTTTCCTGCTGAATGGGTCTGCTCTGAGCAGAAAAGTGCCTAATCAGCACTCCAGTGCAGCTGACACAGCTCAGACTGTTTGCAGAGCCTGGAGCCCCTCTCTCCCTGGGGCAGTGTTACCGAAATCATCAGCCTTGGTCGCTCGGGGTGAGACCTGCTGTGCAAATCCTCTTTGCCTCTCTGCAAAGTCACATCTGTCAGGAGAGGTAACCACAACCTCTTGGCTTTTGCTGTCCTGTCCTCCCTCTCTGGCTGTTCTTAACCCGCCTTCTTTCTTTGAAAGGTCTTACTTGCATCCTCAAATCTGTCTCTGGAATCTGCTGCAGGACTCCTGTGAGCAGGGTTGTGGCTTGCCCTTACAGCAGTGTTGCAGTGTGGCTGAGATACAGCGACATCCACTGCAACTCACACTGGCTGCTTGGCTGGGCTCTAGCATGGAAAAAAAGCCTTCTCAAGGCTGCAGGTCTCACCGTGTGCTGATGGGCTGGGGTGGGCTGCCTGCTTTCATATCTGACATGCTGCTAAGGAGAGTTATGCTTGTTCTGAATGGTATATGGGAGTTTGCTGCCCACCTGCAGCAATAAACTGTCTCTCTGAACTTTTCATCTTTCACCTGGACATTATCTTTCAGAGCAACTACAGCTCATCACCCTTCCACACATCATGCAGGCAGCATGCAAAGATGCTGCCTGCCTGCCTGGAACCTACCATCAGAGACGTGAGTTGTGGCCAGGTCTTCAGAATCCAGCAGCTGGTAGCTCCTATGGCCCAAGGAACCCTAATTAAAAATGAATATTCAGTGATTAGAGATGGATAAAATCAAAACTGATTCAATGTTGCCAAGCATGAAGGGTGTTTGGATCTGTAACCAAACTTTCCTATTCCTTTAATGGGCCAAGTCACCTTTGAACTGTAGCAATCCAGAACTTCTGAACAATGTGGTTCTGCCCCTGGTATTTTTCTATGGCTGTTTTGTGAACCAACATGTGGAAAATACTGTTTTGTGAATCCAGCTTCTGGTCAACAGAAAAAAACATTATGTAAGAGCTTCCAAGTTGTAAGCATCGTAATTTTTAGGTCTCTAAACATCATGCAATGTTTACACAGTGTGTGGGGATTTGATGTTATTTTTCTTATGGCCATTTATTTCTCTGACTGATTGGAAAATTGCTAGATAGATAGGGTGATGTTATTAACTGCAGATTTCCTTTCCCCCCATGTAAAGTGTCCTTCTTCTATTCCCTTTTCCTTTTTTCTTTCAGGGTTATGAATGAATGATACTGATGTATCTGGGTAGGGTCTGAGGTTTTGCGGCTGTTGTGCAGCCATACTTCCGTGGAGAAGTGAAATCCTTACCACTGATGCTGTAATGTATTTTTCATTTTCTCTTTCTTCAAATAAGAGCACATTTTGTTTTGGTACAGGAAACTTGATTTTGTTATTACTTTTATGATTATGTTTGGGACTGCACAAAAGCACGAGGGATTTAGGATGTTTTTCTTAGCTTTCGCTTCAAGTTTGATCATTCCAATTTTCAGGGCACTGTTAATCCTGAAAAAAAATGAGATCTTTGGTTGTTTTGCAAGACTGCTTAGAGACTCTGTCATGTGTACTTCTTGCATAATTAGGTGTGTGCAAGAGCTGAACTCTTACTGCACATTGTCATGTACAAAGACACAGTTTTGGCTTCATGTAGTTTTATATAGCAGTGTCAGCTTCCTGTAGTGGTATAGGGCAGTGTCATTTGAGGATCATTAAAAAGTCCATTGCTGTTCCAGTTCTGTTCTCCAAAAATATTAAAATGTCACTTTTAGCTGGCCTTATTTCTGGCAGTAGGTGAGCAAATGCCATGCTAAGATGAATTTCAAAGGCTTTTCAGTGCATTAGTATGTTCTGGCTATGCATTCTCATTAGGCACCTGTCCCAGTTAAAACATTACTGACAGGACTTCAAGCTACCCCCTGTAAGCCTGCTGATCCCACTCTGCTCAGCTCAGAGAGGGCACAGACTCCAGAACCACCTGGTCAGTGAGAGTTGTCCTGAAAAAGCACTGTGCTGTTGCCTGTTCTGGCTTGCCTTCCTCCCCAAAAAAGTATTGCTGCTGGGTTTAGGGAAGGGAAAGTCTCTCTGAAAGACCACAAGATAGGGTTTATCTGTGAAGTCTCCTGTTTTGTGGAATTCAGTCTGTGCTTTCCATACAACCTGTGCTGGCACCTTATTTTATATGGACTTTGTGTCCATAATTTGTCTCTGGACCTTCAGTCTAAGGGACTGACTGATATAAAAATGACTCTACTGAGACAAAGCAATGATGCTTCTGGTTCAGTGCTGTCTTTCTGGCTGTGGCTGGAATAAACAAATACTTAAGGGCAGGGCAGACACACAATACTGCATTCCCAGGAGACTTTTCCAGCTTTGTATGGTGTGCAGCATGTGCTATCTCAGCAAGATGAGTCTCAGAGCCTCACTGATCAGACCCAACCACTCACTGTGCTCCTTTGTCACTTAGTTCTGAGCTGAGGAGACAGAAGTTTTCCAATGCATCCCTCCTCTGTGGACAGGGGGTCTGTGTGGCTCCCATGGTACTGGATGTCGTTCCTGATAGAATGAAGCTTGATGGGAGAGAGAACATTTTAAGGTGAAGCTGGTCATGAAACAATCACTGCACCCACACAGGGACACTCGAACAGCTGCTACATGGCTCTTGGAAAGCACACTACAAAAGCAGTGAATTAGTCAGAAGGTATAGTCTTGTCTCAGATTTATTGGGTTATGCTTGGATTTATGGTCTTAAGTTTTCAAACATCTCTTCAAACAAATTTTCCAAAGTAGCACATTTAGCCTTGACGTATCTTAAGAATAGATGCTTCCACATAAATTATTTTGACCTACTTGCTTCTGTTCAGACCAGAAATATTACAAGAAATGTACCCCTTCCCCACACCTGATATTTCTGATCTGCCCTGACCCGGTCACCTGGATTGAGAAAGATTGAAGTAGTGTCCAAGCAGAGAATTGAATGGTTGTGGAATGCAAAGTCTGGGTGAAGGTGAATTAAAAGGAAGAATGTTGGACTAAATGAGATCTGAAGAGCTCTTCTAGCCTTGTTTTCTTTGAGACTGAATTATGTTCTGTATGTTGTTTCCCTTAGTAGAAATACTAAATCCTTGAACATACCACAGAAAATTTAAGGTCTTCACATCACAAGGAATAACATTTTGTCTCTGACCTACTTTGTCCTTCTTGTGGACATAGATAGAATCTTGCCCCCGATCTCCATTTTCTACCATGTCCACCAAGAGTTTCTTCTGTTTCTGCTTTTCTTAAGGATAATAAATCCTTGATCATATTTCTAATTTGGGTAGTAAATGCTGTGACTCTGAGTTTTGAGTTTTTTAAAACATTCCAAGCTGAAAACAAAGTACCCACGCACATACTCACAGTGCAGAGTTTGTTGTCAGAAAAGCAGGGAATCCTTCCCTAACCTCAGGAATGTCCCTGGAAGATGTGCTGCACTTTTGCTCTCTTGTCAGGAATGGTGTCGCTACACTTTAGCAGCTGCTAACTTTAAAACAGATTCTTTAAACTTAAAAACAGAGGTAAAAGCCTACTGTTTCTTCAGGAATTCTTTCAGTAAATATCTTTATCAGAGGCAGTTTAACCAGGGAACTTCAGTCAAATTTTGCATGCTCTATAGGTTTGAGTAGAGGTCGAACTTTGACCTCTGAGCTTCAGGAGGAGTTATTGATGAGACCAGGGGTTATGTTTCCTGATGAGCAATGAAATAATGAAAAAATAGTTATCCAAATAGCAGGTCTGTGAACTGCTTAAAAAGTTTCCTCACTTGTGTTTCTAAGATGATCTCTCTGAAGAATTTTTGACCCAGCTTTGAATAAACAAAATATTTGTTTCATGTCCTTCAAATACTGGGTATTTTAGAATAGATTGTCTTTCATGTTGTAGATGAGCACATATGTTTCTCAATTCTGCATTTAAGTGAAAAATGGGCAGATGTGTAGGACATTAAAGGCACCTCTTTCATGTAGCTGTCAGGTACTGAATATTGTGTTCTTCATCTTCTTTCCCTTAAAGGAAAAAATAAGGAACAAAAGAAATACGTTATCTGTTCTTTTTCAAAGTACAGAAGTTCAGGTGCCATTTGTTAAATGATTCTTTGCAGGGGAAGAAGCCACATCTCACATACTGTACATACCATAAGTTTGGATGCATCTCTTAACCAAAAATAGTTATTTTTCTTAGCATTGTTGTGGCCACATGGATAAGATGGAAGGTTGTCATATCACCAAATAAGCTTGTATTTCTTCTGTCTGAAAAGTTGCTTTGGATAAGCTCTTAAATATGCACTACCTATTTAAAAAAAAGAATCTGATTCTTTTTTTTCTTTCATTCCTTACCTTACATGAGAAGGCAATAGACAAAGTTTGTTTCCTAAAGCAGAAAGAAGACAACTGCTTCAACAGCAGGCCTTTGAAAGGCCCCAAATTATTTGCATTGTTTGATGGAGGAGGAGAGGTCCTGACCCATTAAAATTTACTGATTTGATGTGGTGAAGTGGCAGCCAGATCCCTTTTGACTGTGTCCGATCTGATTTGCTGGCTCCATGGCTACGTGGAACAATAGCCTGTGCAGGGCAGCTGGGACGTGGGCAGAATTACAAGTGAGCATCCGTCAAATTCCTCTGTACTACACTAAGAGGGCTTTTCCTCTGCACTTTCTAAATGACAGAAAACTGGTGTGAATGATTCTCTATGGCTTGGGATAGGCAGCTTTGAACTCAGGATTGTACCCTGGAAACATGAAAAATTATTTTTTTCACCCATGAAGGTATTAAAAGTGTACTGTGTTGATATTAAGGCAAAGCTCTGTGGGTGGGTTGGTTTGTTTGTTCTAAAAAGAATACTAATGTTTGCACAGTTTGAAAAAACAAAACATCTTTTTGTGAAGAGCCTATGCATAGACTATTTCTATTCTGATGGTTAAAGTCTGTCAAAAGTTCTTAACAATAGGAGTGGAAGTTTCTGATGGGGATTGTTGATGAGGAGTACCAATAAGCAGTGGCTGAGTTGCATTTCTTGTGTTTGTGGGATTATATCTATAAAAACAGTGTGGTTTCTTGGAGATGCAATTTTATCAAAATGTATGTTGTCCACAGCAGACACTGAGCAAAGGCTTCCAGCTGGGGAGTTACTGCTGAAGGGTGTCCCACACCTGAGACTGACTTCTTCAGGCTAAAAGGTTTGTGTGTGCCTGAGTGGCTGTGGAGAGACACAAATGGGAAGGAGGAGAACTCACCTCTTTCTCTGGGACTCACAATAGAAATCATGCTGATCTTTAAGGGAAGTCTGTATTTAAATCTGGGAAACCTCTCAAGTTGAATCAGATGGGTGAGTGCGAGCATATAAATTCTGCTTGACTGGCACATAAGGTATGTTGTACTTTGTAGTACCTTGTTAAATGTCTTCTGGTGATTCTGCTCTTGAAGTCTGATTTATTTCTTTATTTTTGTTATTCAGACTCCTCAGTGCAAAGGCAGTCAACAATCTGACTGAAAAGAAAAGCTAGCCATACAGTGAATGACTACAGTGCTAAATGACCATAATATGAGGCATAGCACAGGCGAGTAATTTTCCAAAAAGGAGTGTATTTGAACATTGCTCTGAAGAAAAAAAAAATACAGATTATAGGGAAAAAAGGAAGAAGGATACTATCTTTTAAAAGTAATAGCATACAATGCAGGCTCCAAAATGTTCCATAATTGTTTGTGGTATAGCCTCAGGGTAAAGAAATATTATCATTAAAAAGAAGCAATTTGAGTGAAGCTAGAGATCATAACATTCCACTCACCCATTACAAATGCCTACTGTCAAAACACGGGTTTCCGATAATACCCAGAGACTTTCTCTGCTTCTTTTGATCTGTTAGCCTGTAACAAATATACTTTCCTTCTCTGACACTGAACTTAGGAAAGTAAACAGAATCAAAACCATATTTAAAGCATACTCACAGAAAACGTTATGCTTATATATATGTCAAAGGCCTATGTTATATTAGTCATTATAATTAAATTAATACACACATCTGTTTTACAATGAAATGTGAGTAATGTGTCACTAATTATTAACATCTGTAGTTCTTTCGAGAGATGATATTTCCATTTTTAAATGCTGCACAATCTCTGGATTAGTAAGATATGCAAAAGCAGATCTGAAGTTTAAATTTAAAAATTATAATACCCTGAATTGTACTTTGGTTTTGCTCATATCAGTATTTGTCATCAGGGACATCCTGGCTTTCCATGAACTGTCTGTTTTGCCCCTTTCAGCAACCAGAACAAATGTTTAACAACTGCACTGATATTTCTTTCCTGTCTTCCCAGACAAATGTGTCTAAGCTTGCCCTCTCTTTACAAGAGTAGCTTTCCTGGGAGTCTGTGTTAGAGTACTTGTGTCCTTTCAGCACTGTTCAGCCCTCTTTGAAAGCATCACAACTTCCCAAAAGTGTCCCTAAAGTCTTCTTTAGTTGTTTTGGTCACTCCTTCTCTGATGAGTGTACTGTCTTGACCAGACTTAGAATGTTAAGATCAGCTATAAGATTTTCCTTCTTCACTAAATCTTAGAAGACACAATATTATTAAGCAGCCCACAGCTGCAGCCAAATCATGTTTTGTAGCCATGCTGTCCAGACATCTCCAGAAGCAGCAGTTTTGGTGTTGTCATCATTGAACTTGCCAGGCCTTCCTTGCCATCTCATCAAGAATTGTGTCTCTAACACAGTTTTAAGCTCTGGGCATGGTTTTGGCTTGTGTGCCTAGTCACGTACTGTTGTTTTGTACTCTGAATGCCATGAACAGGTCCTGTCTTTATTTCTGTACTTACGGTGGTTTTTGCATGCTATCGTGGCCACAGTATCAAAGCAGCCTGCACTATGTAAGCTTCAGTTAAGTCTGGGTGACTTCCTTTGCTTGTCAGATTCCAGATGTTTTGCCAGAGTTTATTTCTGGGTCTTTCACGAGCCTCTCTTTGGATTCCCTGTGCATGTGTGCCTTCACGCCAATCAGGGGTTAGTCAACTGCTCTTATCAGGGTTAGTCAACTACCAGGCTCCCCCAGCCCCCTTCCTCCCCACTCTAGAAAAAAAAAATGTTCATCTTTCAAGTCTTAGATCTGTTACAAACTCCTTTAATACTTTCCATTCCCCCTGCATTAAAACAATCTTGTTCCATTTTTGCACAGAATGCAGTCCTCCTTAAGGTTCTGCAATCCATTTTCATTGTGAGCCTCTTGGCTGTCTTAATTGAAAACTAATAAAAACTTCAAGTGACTGAGAACCAACTTTTTTTAGAAATAAATTGACTTTCTGCCCAGTATCCTTCTGATAGCATTCATTATAGCTGCAAAAACTGTGCAGGTCTTCTCTGAGGGTTTTTTTCACTAGCAGGGGGTTTGCCCACTCCATTATTCATTCCTGCAGAATAGTTTGATTCTCCCTGATACTGTACTTTGTCCTGAGCCAACGCCAAGCCTGTGAGCCTGACAGCCTGTAAATGTGATATCTGAATGTGTCAGCATTGTTCTCCATGGAACACCATCGGACTGAGCATTTCCTTCTACACGTCTCATACCAGCAGATTTTAAAGGCACAGCTGCACACATGCTGTGAGCACTTTTTCCTCAGGACATTTACCTTTCCACCCCTCACTTTTATGCCCTGCAATGGCATTGTGGAGGAGGAAAATTAAAAGAGCTTAATGCACCCTGCAGCCCAGGGCTGTGAATTCATCTCAGCTGCTTGCAGAGTCTTAATGGACACTGTGCAGGCCAAAAAGGCACAGAGGGAATCTGTCCCAATAGTTTTTAAAGCTTCACCTCTGTTGCTAATGTCACCTTTGAGAGCTAATGAAACAGATTTCAGATGTGGGTCTGGTCTCTGCTAATGCTCGTGATTTTGAGCATACAAATAGTATTGCATACTCCGATGGGAAGTTTACTTGGGCAAAATTCCCACTGAGGTCAGCTGGGCTCTGTCCAGAAGCAATCCTTGCCTAATAAATCCCTTAATAGTAATAAGTATTGAATTTGGAACTGTAGTTAAATATAGGAATATTTTAAATTTAAAAATACACGGGCTGAAGTCTCCTCCTGTCTGTACTACTCTTTCCTGCAGTAATTCCATCAAGTTATTCCCAGTCTTTGTTGGTGTACAGCTAAGTGCAGAATCATGCCTCCATTAGTACATGAAATAACTCATGAAAAAGCCTCAGTTTTATACAAGTTATTTCAAATATGATTTCAGGGCTTTAAGCTAGTGAACAGCATGACATCTAATGAGTCCTGCAGTATCTTAACCATAAAATAAAATTGAGGAAAGTTCTTGTTTTTCTTTAAATGAAGGTATGATGGCAGAGTGGTTACAACAGCTGGCATTTTGACAGAGGTATAAGCTCCCTCGTCATGCTAGCAATGGGTGTTTTCAAGACAGGTAGAGAATCAGACTGTGCTGCTTTGAGGCTTTTCTTGGTCACCTCAGCTGTAAATGGGTACTAGTCATTCCAGCTGAGGATCAGAAAGGCTGTTATAAAAAGATCTGTGATAACCACCTTCATGTTTTCATCAGTGTGGTTTACCAGAGAGTTGGCATTTGCCAGTCTGATGGGCTGAACTGCTTTGATGTAAGCTGTGACCATTTTCCTACTCCTTCTGCTGAGAGATGTGCATTTCCAGTGTAAGCAGATCTGCCTTGTGAGAAACAGAACTAATTAAGTCGGCTTCCCAATAGATTTGGTTATGTGCTCGATTGATGTTTGCCAAATAAGGCCATGGACCTTAGTAGGTGTCAGGTAACCTGCAAAGAGACATCTAGAGAAGGCCCCAGTCAGGGAAAAAGCTTGAAATGGGGTTTTGTGTCCTCTTTTTCTAGCTGCTTGCTGTCATGAAACATGCTGGAAGGTAAATGTCTTGGAGGCTTCTGCTCTTCTGTCAAGTTCTGATAGAAACTGGCAAATCTGTTCCAATGGTGGGAGAAGGTGCCTTGGCCTGAACTCCAAAGTTTTCTGAAAGAAAAAATTCTCCAAATTATAGTACTTTTGGTGGATCCATAGAGTCAAACCTGAGCTCTGAAAGGATCTGCCATGGGCAGGTTGCTGCTCAGCACACTGGCAAACACCCTGAGTTCAGTTGTTCCCGTGACCAGCCAGGAAGCTCTGGATCTGCGTACGGCTGGGCTGAGCCCGCAGTGCTGTGGGGATCAGTCTGCTTTAACTGCCTCTTCACTTCCAGCTCAGGCAAAGTCTGGCTGACCCTGCTATGGTAAAGCAATTAACACTGCCTTAAAATCTGCTTCTCCACTTACACCTTTTACATCCATACAACTCAGTTTCTTTGATTTTCTCTTGATTTTCCCCCAGCACGAAAGAGGCTGATCTTTACTCTCAGTATGAAGTTGCATTGACTTCTTTAATGTCATTACGTTAGTATCAATTGGCAATGTCCAAAAGGACTAAAAGGCCTGTTTCCAGAATGAAGCAGAGAAGAAATTCTCATCAGACAAGCCACAGTTGGCTACTACTGCTAGATACTGGTATTTTCCTAGGAAATTGCAGGGTGGGAAATAGGAACTGTGAGAACTGCGAAGAGGGTTAAGTCCAAGTTAAATCCATAAATTTCTGTAGTGTGTAGAAATTCTGCTAATAAATGTGTAAATATTTATCTTTTACACTGAATTCTTGCAGTTCTCACCCAAGTCAAAGAAAGCCTCCTATTCTCTAGAGTCCTTAAGCATGTGCTTAACTAAAAGAAGAAGGGATTTTAAGGAAAATTTCTGTGGAGATCTGTGTACTTCCTATCAGCTGCTTCCATATGGGAATCAAGCCATTTATGTATACAGTTCCTGACTCTGGGGCAATTAAAATCTCAGCTATAATGTTATATTAACACAGAATTTGGTATGCCTAATGACATATTAAATCTTCCTAAATTATAGCTAAATTACAAAAAGGACTAATTTACCAAAACCAGTTACTAAATGTTTAGAAAAGGAAGCTAATTGAATTATCCCTTGTTTGTCAGAGACAGATAATCTCCTTGTGAGAAATCTCATTTTTTGTGAAACATGATTAATTGGCCTGACGAGTCAGAGATTATGACAAATTATGCAGGAGAAGATAATAGATAAGTCAGTAGGAAGGCTTGGGAGCAGAGAACTAGCAGCTCTTATTTGGTTTGGGGCTAGGTACCACTTCTGGATTCCCCCTGATCCTTGTATGGTCTGTTTGCTGCTGCTACTGGAGACGAGCCTTGCTGCTGTCACAGCCACCCTTTGCTCCTTTCCCCGACACGCTCAAAGCCTCAGCCCGATTCTGATCAATAACATCACCTCCCCAAGAGGGATGCCTGAAAAACCACGTGCTTCTAGGTCAATTAATGGTTTCTACTGAATAATCAAAGACATGAGATGAATTTTTTATTTTCCTTTAGTCATGGTAGGAAGGCATTTATGACTCACATAGAAGGTCCAGTCACAGCTTCATCATCTTCTTTGAAAAGCCTGGCAGGTGTTGGATCTGAATCAAAAGTTTATTGGTTATGTTAATGTTACATCACATGGGTTTGAGAGTAATTTTCCATTTTCACCATCTTGGATGTGTAGATCATGCTGTAATAGGAACTAGATTTGAATTATATTCTCATTAACATTATTTGGAAAATGTTATGAATTAGATCTGCATTATTTATTAATGTGCTCTAAGCAAGGTATATTTAAAATTATAGTGGGGGTTGCCACAGCCTCATGAGTTGAAGACTTAGTGTTTCGAGTATCAGATAGTGCAAAACTCCCAAGTTAAAGAATGACTGTTGGCACCACTCTGCTTTTTCTGTTGTTCTTGACTGCTAAAACAGTGATTTTAGGCAAGTATGAGTTCACATATCCTGCCTTTTCCTCTGCATTCACTTTTTACCCGTTCCCAACATAAGTTAGTTCTCTTTTATATTTAAGATATCTATAATATATTTATATTAATATAGTTATATTAAGGTCCCTGTGAACCTGCCGCTGCCCAGTCCCATACCACACACATCCAGTCATCTCCTCCCACCAGGACCCCCGAAGGTACCTCAGAGCCATTCCAGCTCTACTTTGGGCACTGCATCCCTTTGGCAGGAAGGAGCAGAAGCCTCCAGTGGGGAGAGGCATAAAGGGAAAAGCCAGATACCCGTAGCCTTTGAAACATGAGGTCAGGGGCCTTCCTGCAGGACAGAAAGATGTCAGTAGCCTCCCGAAGAGGAGCCTGGGTTGGAGCAGCAAGGTCCCAGAGCTGTCAGAGATACCAGAGTGGCAGATTCACCTACCAGCCTGGCCAGTCTTCACAGGTGCTTTGCCAGTTGTTAGAACTGCTCACTGCAAACACACAGTGGCCTTTTCTTCTGAGTGGCTGTTTTGTGTTTTACATGCATTTCAAGGTAGCAGCTCCTTTGAAGAGGTCCCTTCAGGTGCCCTTGGGCACTCAGCACAGCTCCCTGTTGCTTCCCTGGTGTCACTCTAATGAGTTTAAATATTAAACAGCTTAAAACATACAGGGGTTGTTCTCAAAACAGGTGAATAGTCAGTGGTTTATATTCATTTGAGCATTTCAGTCAGTTTTAATCACAACAGAACATTTGCATCTGGTCCCAGCCCTCCAAGTCTTCCCTCAGTACTGTGGAGTAATTGAAGAATATGATTAAAGGTAATTATTTTAATTGCCCATTGACTCAGGAAGACTTCTGATAGTACCGGGAAGGATCTGATCAGTAAAGGAAAGGCCTTAAGGATTGTCTGCATCAGGACAGATCCCCATCAGCAGTAGTGCGAGGGGTACAAACCCCCTTGCATCCTGAAAGCACCCTGTGGATTACGGTGTGGGAAGAGGGGGTGTGGAGCAGGAAAAGTGAGACGTACTTTTGTCTGAATGCAGAAGACAGAATGTGTGCACTGTGCCACTTTGCTTGTGATGCATTTGGGCTTGTTATTAGCTCAAACAGTGTTCAAGCCCAGTGGAATGTCACTGACTTTGCTGAGGCTTCCATTTGGTGCAGCTGTGAGTGAAAGCACAAGGTTTGTCTAGGACTTAAAGCCAGAAACCAGAGAATTGAAACCATATATATTCACTGAGGTGAAATACTTAACACCTAACTATTCCAAAAGCAGCGTTTTTGTTGGAGGCAGTAGTAGAGAAGAATGATGGTTTACTAGGTAGCTCACCCATGCTGAGCTCAGAAAACTTTGTATTCTTTGCTCTGCTGGCCCTGCATTGGCCTTTGCTGCAGCACTTAGGCTGCTCCCTGTCTCATTTCCCCTCTCAGTTAAGAGTGAACATGCCTTCTTAAGACTATGTGAATTGCTTCCATGATGTGTTAGCGTGAAAATTTGTACAAATTCACTGATACAGTGATAGGGAGGGCAAAGGCCCTTGTGATATTTTATGTGGAACTATATAGTATGTATGGGATCAACCACTTCTGACAATGGAAGAAAAATACATCAGAAAACAGTAAATTCAAGACTTTTGACTTAGTGACACGGAGTAGAAGTTTGCTGTAGGGCAGTGGGGTCTTCTAGGAGAGCATTGGCACATGCTTGCAATGCTCTTAGGTTTCATGTAGATGTTTGCTGTGGCAGAGTCTATCAGAGAAGGTGGACCTCTGTCAGACCTGGGCTGACTATTGTAATATTCACTGTGTGTAGTGAGAGCAATTTTCAGAGGTTTGAAGCCTCTATAGGTCCTAATTGTATGGTATAAACATCCTTTCTTTATCAGGTCCACTAGTTAGGTGCTTTCTTCGCTTCTGTTTTCCCATATTAGCTTGGTGAGTCAAAGCATTTCTAATAGTCTTTTTTATTTGATTAAGTGCCATTGTAAGAAACAGTAAAAATATTCCTGACTAAAATGATCTGAATTTTTATTTACCATCATGAGAGAAGCCAAGAAATTTACAGGTTGCAAGTCTTTTGACTATTGACACTTGCCATCCTTTCTGTTTGGGAGGAGCTGAATCCGACTCTCCTCTTCCTCGTACTGGTCAGAGTGGATTTATATCAGTGGGGTCTGATTTCCAGGACTCCTCCCACAGGCACTTTTTTACTACCCATGCAGCTGTACTGAGTCCAGTGGATTTTTGCCTGATTTATTATCAAGTGAACAAGGGCTGCACCAAGCTGTGTGACTCCTGCAGTTAGTTTTGATTTGCACTGATGCAGCTGACAGAAGAAATTGACTTGAATGATCTCACTGTTGCTGTGGCACTTGCATTGTAATTAAAGCCAATGCTGTGTCGTTATCTCTTTAGAAATGCATGCTGTGCCTGCACCTCTTGGCTCACTTCTTGTGCCTACAACTGTCTCCTCTCCTGAATAACCCTATTCACGAGCATCATTATGTTGCTGGGCATCTGCTGTGAAGGGACTGAGGGCCAGCATGGCATGCTGGGGCATGTGTCCAAACCCTGACTCCGAAGTGCTTCCCACTGTTATCCATTCCGGGGAATGCCAGCGAGCTCAGGGAGAGCGCGGGGTGCTTAGCATGGACAGGCATAACCTGTGCTGGACAGGCAAACAGGCGAGTGCAGATGCCTGTTGTGCTGGATGTGGACTGCCTGGGCTGAACCCTTGATCAAAAAGTCATGGAGCTAACAGTGTCTTTTTGACTGAATGCCTCCCAAATGATCCTCTTTCATCTAGTTTTCCTTCACTGATTATTTCCAAGCACTGCTCTGCAGCTTGGCCCAAATTCTGGAGCTGCTGATGCTCCAAGTGGTGCTCGTAAAGCTGGTTGTAGGAATGGGCAAAACCAGCAACTCCCTGAGGTGGCAAAAGACTGCAGCCCCGTGTAACAGTGACTAAGTGTGCCCACACCTCTCACTGACAGCAGAAGCAGTAGCTCTGAGGGTCCCTTGTGCCCAGCTGTCTTGTCTCAGTATTGCTCATCCTTCTCCCATACCCAGGGAGCCAAGGCACACACACGAAAAGGTTTTTGAGAAATCATAATCTATTCACCACCTCAGCACATTTACCTGATCAAGATTACCACCTTTAATTCTCCAGGCCTTTCTCCTCTACTGCTTGTAATTTGCCATTTCTTGTTTATTTTCATCTTTATTTCCCATAGTGTACTGAAATGATGTGTAGTGAAACATTTGTTCACACAAATAAGGGAAGGTGATAGCTTTCCTCCCTGACCACATGCTCTCTCTTCTGTTCCAAGTCTTAATTAAAATGATACTAAAGGAAGCAAATCAATTAACAGATACCTTACAAGATGCTTTATTCACTTATACATGTACACACAATTACTTACAAGTATCATATTACTGCTTTAGTTTATCTGTTAGCAAATGCTGCTAATAAACTGCAGTGTTACTGAAATGGGTAACAGACACCTAGAAAACCAGGGAAAGTATGCCAGTATATCATTCTTCTCTCAAACTAAATTTTATATATTGTTGTTCAAAATGTGTGGAAAAATTACTACCCAGTTTCCTTTGCACATTTGAAAAATGACCTGCTTTGTAAAAGTCAAAAAACCCCCATACTGAAATCCCTTTAGTTACAGTTACAAGTAGTACAGTGGCTTTTATAAAGCCGCTGTACTTCTTTATTAAAAAAAAATTCTGATATATCTGCTCTTATGCTCTAACAGGATGTTTCCTCTAAGTCCCTGACCCAGCATACCAGCTCTGCCTGATTTGAAAGTTGATTACTGGATGGGAGGCCTTGGTTTCCATGATTTTTCTGAGTGATATTTCTCAATAACACTTAGAATTTCTAGGCTGGACTTCAGTCTTACAATTGTTTTGTTTGTTTTGGTTTGGTTTTGGTTTTGATTTTTTGTTGTTTTGGTTTGGTTTTTTGGTTTTTGTTTGGTTTTGGGTTTTTTTTAAGTTGGATTAAATCTGTTATATTAGTGGAGAGCTGGAAAGAACTTTGTTATGATCTGCCACACTGAGAGCAGAAACAGGTATAAAAGTGAAGTTTAAGAATGTATGTAAGGTGAGAGATTTAAAAACCCATATGTCTGTAGACATTGGCTTGAGTTAAAAGTTTATGAAGATCCTATTTATTTACAGTTTGTGGTCTTTGGATCTGGATAATAGTTATTTGTAAGTTTCAATAAAATAGTGTAACATTCTGTTTGGAGTCACCCTGTGACGCTATGACATAAAGCTCTGCCTGTAAAATATTGGGACATTATTAATTAAGTTGTGCATGCCATCTACCTGAGGCTCCCAAGCCTTGAAGTTCTGCTGGGTTTCCTGAGAGAAGCTGCAGGGATAGCAGAGGATGCTGGCCAAGTGCTCCCAAAGCTCCCACAGCTGACATTTGCTGCCCTGTCTTCACAAGCTGAAAGAAAAGCCTGGCTTGAAATACAAAAATCTTCCAGCTTTTCTTGCACCTTGTGATGACAGTATGTTATATACAGCATTCTTGAAAGAAGAGGTTTAAACAGAATAGAATTTACAGCATTATTTTCTGAACTGAGACCAAAGCCACAGACTCAAAACTTTGGTAAAAGTTGGAAATTGTTTACAGAGTAACTTGGGTTTAAACTATTTTAAATTATTTAAGCTATTATAAATGTTCTGAAACAAAGCTCTAATTTTGTTTCTCATTGCTCCCGCTGCAAGAAGCTTGTAATTGGAGCCAGGCAAAGCAATTTTGATGTAATCAAGTCCACCAGAACATATAAGGCTAGAACAAGAATGAAGGTGCTGGCAAACTGAAATTATTCACAATTTCTGATTGAACTTAGTCCATTGTTTTATACTAAAAAAATAGGGATAGGGAAATTCTGGAAATAACAGATTAGCTTGTTTGTACAATGTTGACATGAAGTGTCAACAGAACATGAAAAACATTTCAAAAAGAATTTTTTCATTTTAAATGAGCATAATTAATATTAAATGGTTGAAATCATCACTACAACCTACAAAAGACATCAGTTCTAAATCTAAAAAAAGATAAAACTTTAAATGAATGCAATGTTTTCCTACTAACACAAAACATGTATTACCTGAAATAAATGAGAAGCCTTGTTTTGTTTAACCTCAAATGAATGATTTTCCAGGTTGCTGAAATCATTATTTACTTATCTTGATATATGCGTGTGACCATGAATTCTGCTACTGAATTATATTGCCATCTTTCTGATTACTTGGTATTTAACTGACTTTAGAAATCAATAATATACTTATCACAGAATAAAGAGGATATATTAATGATCAGAGAGCATCTATTTTATTTTCCCCATACATTTCCTTCATATACATGCTGTGGGGGATTGCAGGTGATAGAAGTTAGCCTGCACTCTAAGCTCTTCCTGTAAACAATCAATCAGCCTTTCAACTAAAGAACAAAGAAAAGGGTTGGTATTGGTATGATTCCTGCCTGTGCACAAGAGACTTCTATTGATCCTCAGACCAGGTAACTGTTGATTGCAAAAGGGTTATTGATCTTTTGTTCTTTGGTTTCTTATTGCATTGCTGTCATCTGTGAAAAGAAAGAAAAATCACAGGTTAACAATAACTCTCTGGCTTTGGTTTTACCTGGATTGTCCCAGGTAAAATATCATTGTAAAAGCTGAGCTGGGAGATACTCAGATAAAAATCACAGAAATTCTAGGAAATTATCAACAGAGGTGCTGCAGTTACATTCATGAAGCTCCTTTCACTTAACTTTCCTTTTACTAGATGTTTCTTTGGAGGCATCTGTTTTTCCTAAGTGAATTAACAGAACAGATGCATGATTGTGGCTGCTGTGGTGACTTCCAGATGCCCTTGTCACTGCCAGGTAGGAATCCACTGGCAGCAAGCCGTGCATTTTTGGGTAGCATCCCAGTGCTCCCTGTAGTGCAGACATTGGACTATTGTCTTCTGGGGTGCTTCCCAGCATGGCCTTGCCAGAGTGGAGAGCAGCTGAGCAGCCCCTGCATCCCCGTTGTGGCTGCATCTCCCCAGAGTTTATTCCTTCGAGTGCCTGCTGCTGTGGGGCAGCTGCATAGGGCAGCCAGCCTTGCAGTGTGCCTGGGCTTTAGGTTAGCCTGCTCCAGGTAAACCACTGGGAAGCTGGAGGACAGCACAGTTAAATTACCTGCCTTAGCCCATGCAGAGTGTCCAGCAGACCTGGGCTGCCAGCAGGAGCTCAGGGTAACCCCACAGCCTTTATTGCTCTGCGACCTTTCCCTAGGTGCATGTGCCTTTACAGCTTTGGGTCTGCCCAGTATCATCACTCCACCTCCCTGTACCACCAGCAGCCCCCTTCCCCCAGATCATACCTGGTCTGGCTTGATCCCGTGTTTGACCTG
This sequence comes from Platysteira castanea, assembly GCA_013397175.1. Classification (NCBI taxonomy): domain Eukaryota; kingdom Metazoa; phylum Chordata; class Aves; order Passeriformes; genus Platysteira; species Platysteira castanea. The sequence goes on from VYXC01001261.1 coordinate 653,063, forward strand.
CAAAGTATAGAGAGTGAGCTATTAATTGTGACTTTCGGAGCAATAATCAATGAGAATTCAAATGAGTACCACATTAGAGCTGGGGAAATGGCAGGAACTTCGTTATCTTTTCTTCACTGCCGTAAATCTTTTATTCAGTTTTACTCCATCTAGTGTCAGTGCTTGGAAACACGATCTTGTCTTGCGGCCCTCGACTTGTTTATATTAAATCTCAGGACTCCACAGGGAAATGAACTTCATCGTAGTCCCACTCCTACAATACTACTTAAGTATTTTCTGGCGTCTTTGCTAAAAAAGAGGTCACAGGAGATTTGGTGGGCAGGGACAATGCTTCACATAATTTGCCTCAGTCTTTTTTCCTTCTCTTGGAGAAATTTTGTCACTCATGGCTTTTAGAATGCTCTGCCAAAATTTTCTGTTCCTGTGAAATTCACTGCCCTGTTTGGGTCTGTAAGATTCTGATTCTCATCCTTCTAGTCTGACCTGGGCCTACAGTCCATGGGAGACCGTATGGTGAGACATAGATAGGCTGGAATCAGAGGGATTTTTTCTGTTCTGCTCCTTTTCCTCCCTTATTTCTTTCTCTGTTTTGGGGCTGGGGCGAGTCAGCACAGCTCTGTAAGGCGGCAGTGCCTGCACTGTCCTGCAGCACAGTCACAGCTAAGTTCCTATCCTGCCTGCTTTGCCCAGCCCCTGGGAGCTCCAGGGCAGCCGGGGAAGGTGTCTGCTGGAGCGCAAGGACAAAGGCTCCCCTGTACCTGCCTGCTTGCCTGCAGCCTGGTGACCACACCGGAGGTACCAGAGGGTTGTCTCAGCTCTCCTTTGCCTGCGCTGGTCTGGCACTTTGCAGACACAAGGAACTGCTTTTAGTGACACAGCTCTGACATTGCCCAAGAGGTAACAGCTCTGCAACAATATTTTTCAGCTTGTTCCATTTTGTGGCAGCTCTTTCCCAGAAAGGAGAGGCATTTCAAAGCATATCTAGGGACCTGATATAGGCTGTGCTTATGAACTTGTCAAAAATTTCTTCACACAAAATAACAGACTTTAGCCTGTGAAGTGCTACACAAATTTCTGTCTAGGTCTGTATCCATTTAAAAAAAATACAGTATTTTTCCCACTTCTAACAACAGAACAGGCCAGTGCAAAGTGATATGAGCTAACTGAGGTGAATCAGCAATGGATTAGGTTCAAGGATGGTCACTTGATCCCTTTCCCTGCCTGTGTCAGAGGAGAAGAAGTTGGCAGGGAACTGCTAGGAAGGGCAGTTACTAAGTGATTGCCTAAGTGGTCTAATCCTAAGTAACTCAATTCTCTGCATATGAAAAGAGCAAAGGAGAGACTGGTTGGAAGGCCAGTGCTCTTCTTCATGTAGTCCAACGCAATCAGTAAGTCACCCCAAGATAGTGGCTCTCTTGCTGCTGCTCTCACACAATCTTCCCACTGTTGACAATTCCAGTTCCCGCAAGACAGGACAGTCCAGCCTTCCCTGGCACCTCAGTTGTAATATTTTACCACTTCCCTTGTGCCAGACGTCCTTGAACAACCTGATACCTCTGAAAATTATTTTTATATTCTACCGCATTGATTTCTGGCAGGGCTGGTTCCCTGAGGCAGTGGAGAAGGGTGACTGCCTGAGCAGAACATACAGCTGTGCCGGGAAGGGCGGGAGGTGAAGCAGGCCTTTCTCTAGAGATGGAACATCCTTTGCTCCTGTGCTTTGCTCTCCTCCAGGGAGTCATGGAAGCTCATTCGAAGGCTCAGTTCACAAACACTTTAAAAAGAGCATTTCTGCCCTCAAGGTTAGCTGTTCTTCTTATCCCCAGCTTCCACCTCTCCTGGACCAGCACAAGCATTTCCGTGTCTGTGTAGTAAATAAGATTTGGGAATGGGCCAAGTGCTGTTTAATGCACACACACACACACACATCCCCCTACACCACATTACTTTTCAAGCAGTGGCCTTCTGTGTTTTTCCTTTAGAAGACCATAGAAATTTTGCACTGACCCTGTGAGCCTCTGCAAAGCGTCTTTAAGCCCCATTTAAATCCATATGGAAAGCCTTTAAGCCCATAAACTTCTGCGAACTGCTGAGAAATACACCACGGATCCCCAAGCATTTGCAGCCTAGAGGCAGAAGTCAGCATCACTTTGTGTGGTACTCACTGATTTCTTTCAGCTTGCTGTTTGTTCTCTGACACCAGGCTGTAAAATACACATGGAATATGGAGAGTGGATGATTATAAGCAACAATCAGGAGAAAAACAAACAGCTGTGCTAATACTTAGTCCAGGTTGTTCAAGACAGAACTCTTGGACAGTAAGAGATCAGGGAACTGAAATAAAATGATGTGGTACACAAGATCTTAAAAAAGGATCTGTAAATAATCTTATTTTCTGAAATATCACTGACAAAAGCTCCTAGGATCTGAAATCAGTGATTCCTTTTTCATAAATTTTGTGTGAACTTGTGTGCAGAAATTAAATGTGATACAGGAAAATCTGTGAGTTGGAATATGCAGGAGCTCTGATTTGATGTTGATCTTGTTTGACTAACACCTGTGGCACTCTTGAGTCTCTTGCGTCAAGGGGCCTTGGTTTATGTTGGTTTTAAGCTGTCCTTTAGCTACCATAGCAGCTTTCATTCCTAGCTAATCCCATGTTGTCACTTCTCTGACAAGCCCTAGGCAACACAAAGCTACTCAGTCTGTTTGGCAGGTTGGTGCTGCCAAGGAGCAGGAGGCTCTTTGCTTGGTGGCATCTCATATTTGAGTTACCCTGGGTGCCTGGTGACAGGGGTGAAGAGGGTACTCTTCCAGAAACATTTCTCTTTTTTTTTTTTTTAATCCAGAGTTGCAGCAGCTCCAGGGGAGTGTAGAATTACTCGTTTATTGCTGGAATCATTTGCACCAGCAAGTTTGCCAGCAGCGACCACAATGGCTGTGGAAGGAATTGCCTGTGACAGGTGTCTGAATATTACCAGGAAAGCATTCTCCTGACTCAGCAGGTTTGGCACCAACTCTTACAATCAAGTTATTGAGAGCTATTCAAGACTAGCCTCAAACAGTTGTGCAGAGGGGAAGGAGTAAGGATTCTTCCCTGTTTGGCAACTGTGAAAAGGTCAACCACAAAGGCAGTCCCCAGATCCAAGGGGAGCACAGGCGCCCCGGGCCAGGTGCCCTCCCCGGGAATGTGGAGGGTGGCCAGAGAGAAGCAAAAAATAGTCAGAAGTGTGGCTCTGCCCATCAGGCTGGTAACTGGCATCAGTGAGGTATGTCACATCCTGGAAACGGGTTTAATGAATGAATCACCCTAGCAGTTTGTGCCACATGTATGTGTATAGTACATATATATATATATACGTATATATATGTATGTCACTGTCTTTTGGGGGATGTGTGTGTCTGTATAAAAAGTATTCCCTCAATCCAGGAATGGTGCTATGGGAGCTGAGAGCCTACAGAGTGTCTTAGTGCTGCTTTTTAAAGCCTGCTGTCCCCAGCATAGTGCAAAGCTTAATGTCCTTGATTTTGAAGTGTGTGATAAAAAGATTAATTTCATTTTATGGAAAGGGTAACCTGAGCCAGTGACTTGTCCAAGGTTGTTCAGAAGAACAAGTTCATCTAGACAGGGCAGTGACAGAAGTAGGTAGAAAAACCAGTTTACTGCTCTAGTCACTGGTGACTATTGCTTCAACACGAAATGGGTATTGACCTTTTGTTTATGTAAATGTATATGTACAAGGAGTTGAGACAGCTATTTCTGCTGAGATCATTTGCCCATTTTTTGGGCATCTGCACACACGTGGAGTTGTTTAGACCAGCATGCATTTTTATGGCATTTGTGAAGCTTTAAAATATTTTCCATTACACTCAGTTCCCAGGATGCATGCTGAGGAAACCTAAAGCAGTGAATACAGCCTTCAATCCATCACCCACCCACTATCCCTACAGTGTTGAGCGAGGAGTTGGGCCTGTTCTGGTGTATCAGCGGGGCCAGACTCTTCTTGTGCAGGTGGTATCTACCCAGTGAAGTGCAAATGCACTTCTGCCTAAGAGGACTGGCGCCCTCCAAATTGTCTTCCACTCCCATCCTCCTGATAGTTCTTCACTACTGGTTTTTGGCCATGGTGGCAGTGTCAATAGAGGCTCTGCAGTCAAAAGAGACCACACAGGAATAATTTGTGACTGATTTTGCAAGGCTTATTTGGATCATTGAAGAGGTTAAGTGTCATTGCTCACTCTGTTTTTCCTTATATGTAAACCACTAACAACTTATGAAAACTTTGTTGACCTGATGATTTAATTGTATGTAGAATATCCTGCTTGTCAGAAGGAAAGACCTTGTGAAGGTCTGTTTTGGTAAAACAAGAGTGACAAGGGAAAAAACAGCTTAGGGCATAACTGAGGGATGTTGAGAGAATCTGTTCACCCAGAGGTGCCAAAGATTCTGCTGAATCTACATGGCTGGTCTGTTACAGATCCAAGAAGATGAAACCAACTGCATAGTTTAGAAGGAATTTTCCTGGGAATGGAAAAGAAAAAATAGGCTTGTTTTAGGAGAGTAAAGATAGATGCAGACAACTTGCTGCCGGGCTGTGGGCTAAACTTAAGAGTGTTACCTGTGAGTAGCTGACACAGTATCTGAGTGGCTGCAATGCATTTCAGTGCCCAGCATCCTGGGCAACCTGTGTTCTCCAGACTGACTCTTTTCCCTTGTGCACCTCTCTTCCAGTGACACTCTCAGACAAGGCCAAAATCCCTTTTTTTTTCAATTTATATTTACTTATGGATTTTGATTTGTAAATTTTGGGACCATTTTCCAAAGCACTCCCACACGTGGCTTTCTCAAGTACTCACTCTAGCATCAAAACTAGATCTCCAGTTAAGTTTATCTTAAATTTACTCGTGAGCTCAGACTCTGGTGACTAGACAGATTGTGTCTCTCATTTGCAGGTGGTGGGACTCATGTCTATGTTTTTGGCTTCCTGTTTGTTAAATGATGCTTTCTGCAATTTAGTGTTATAGACCAAGTTGGACTATTTGGATCAGAAAGGGCTGTTCTCATCTCCAAAACAAAATGTTTTTCTTTCTATCTGACTTTAAACCTCTTTGAAGGATACGATATTTTTAGATCAGATCTTGTTCACTGTCCCTGCCTGTCAGGCTACAGACCCGAACATCACAAAATGCTAGGAAAAAGACTCTTGGTTCAGATGTTTAGGCTGCCACAGTTCTGATGGAAGAAACTGCAGCTCAACTTTGAAACCTGCATATGATTTCCCAAACCTAGTCTTTTGCATGCCATCCATCTCCAGTGTTTATATTTTCAAAGTGGATGATTTCACCTCCTATGCAATGTGTGGCACTGGTTTTAGAGACTTTTAGCACAGATGAGAGGCTTTCAAGGTGCAGTAACATTCCAAAACCACCTCCGTTCACCTAAACAATGCTACAGTTCTCAAAAGTATCCTGAGTTTCTCAAGCACAGTCTAGCAAAGGAGAGAGAAGTTGGTCCCCTAGAAGTCAAGGGGGAAAATACAAGAGAATATCTAGACGCGGCTTCGGGTAGGAAAAGAAAATCACCAATACACCTGGCAAGCAGCTCCCAAGCTCCTCCTCTCTTCCATCAAACATCAGAAGAATTTGTGTATTGCATTTAAAACCTGATCTTCTACTGAATGATTTACACGGAGTCCTGTAGAACCCAGTGAGTGACATGAGGAATTTTGTTTGTGCTGTTGCCCAGGATGTATTGACAACAGATTCATTTGTGGCAGGTTTAAAATATGTACCTTTTCCCTTTTAGTAAACATTCTCTGTCTCTCCACCCTTCTCCTTGTCTCTGTATGTCTCTTTCTTTGTCTCCTGTCAAAATAAATCTGGCTGACATGCACTGTAGTTAACTCAAAATATTGCCAGCATTAAATGTGCCCAGACATTTTTATGAATACATTAAACTTGCATGAAAATTTTAGGCATTATAATTTACCAAGCTTACACCAAGATGGCATTTGATACTGACATGAGCTATTAATTAAAAAAGAGGACATTAAATAATTGTCAGTTGACATCTAAATTGCTGTTTTGTTGGCTGACAGAATCTTGCCTCAAGCCTTTTTCTTCTCAAGTGTTAGTAAATATCCCATTGAGTTTAAGGGCAACCCATTGTGAATTGATTGTTTAAATCTTAATGTTATGTACCTGACTAAATAAAGTGGTAAATGCTGTTAATTATTTCACAATGAGCTGTCATTGTCATGTCATAGAAACACTTTTAAGTATTTTGGAAATTATCAAGGGAGACACATCCGAATACTTCCTGTTCTTAGTGAAAATCTGTTCTTGGGATGGGTTGGTTTGGTTCAGTACCAGCTAATTGTGGTTCTGACATAGAGAATTATTATCTGCATCAAGGCCTTCAGCTGGTACAAGGCTGAGCAAATCCATCAGCTAAGAAAGTACAATGCTGGGTGATGCCCACTCAGAGTATTTCCCAGCTAGGGAAATATTGAGTGGCTGATGGGGTTTGTGGAAATAATGGTGTGAAATTCAAAACAAAATTTGGCTGAAGGTGAACTTGGTTGAGTGTTCTATCAGTTGGATTAAGTATGTTTTTTCCTGAACAAGCATTAATAACCATCACTGGCCAAGCAGAAAATGAAGCTGTTTGCAGAAGATTTGCCCATTCTCCTCTCCAGTCTTAAAGAGATGGTGTCTTGCTTAACACTGAGGGTTTCAGGTTGCCTATCCCTGAGGGATTCAGGATGGCTATATGGTTGGTTGGAGAAAATCAGGTGATTTCAGATGATAGACTTCACTTTATCAGAGGGTTTTCTAGGACTAGCCACTGGTCTAAAAATTCCATTAGAATTCCATAGGGAACTGAAGCAGGTAGATAAAATCAACTTAGACCTAATTATCATACGCTTCTCTGGTGACCTGATTAAATCCTGCTAAGGATTAGTTTATTAGGGGCATTTTAAAATGTTTGCTATGGCTCTGGCTGTATTTTTACTGCCAGAGGTTTCCTCAAAACCAGTAGAAGGCTATAGTGTTTCCACAGATTAATTCCAGCATTATGGAATCCCTTAGTGACCCACCAGAGAGTAATGCGTAGATGCCCTGAAGTGAATGAGAACAAAGATTTGCTGGTAAATCACAACCTACCACAGCAGAATTGAAAGTACTCTGATTATGAAGTGATAGTGGATTTCTAGGTTTTCTCCTAGTTAGCCATAAAAGTATCATCTTTAACATAAATAGTTTTGCCCCAAAACATTGTGGAATTAGAGTTTCTCTCACTGGTCAGTGTCAGTGGCTCTAAGGCAAAATGTTTGTGTATTGTGTCACACTTCCAGCCTTAAGACCAGAATTTTGTCATGAAACTGGAAATTTCACTCTACCTAGCATTAGCAAATGCCTGTAGATTGGGATAAGGAAACATCAAAGAGGTCAATGTAAGGTCACCATTAAAGATGTTGAATTTTGCTGCCACCACAAAGTCAGTCATTTCCCCTAGAAAGATCAGAGGATGATATAATAAATGTTCAGACTGTCTCTGAAGGAAAATATGGCACATAATAAACAGCAAAGGGAGCTAGAGAAGTCCAGTGTGGAAGAGTTCATAGATCATACTGTCTGCATTTCACCCAGGCAGTAAATCTACCACTGCCTTCTGCATTTCTTCTTGTCTTTGTCTCTCTCATCCCTTTAATCTCTTTTCTCTTGACTCTGGTCTCTGGATTTCTGTTCTGGCTTACCTCTTTCTCATGACCTTCCCATTCACTGTTCTGTCTATACTGTCCTGAAAGCACCATAAAGTTTGCCAGGTATTGTATGTTTGTTCTTCTGACCTTACCATAGTCCTAATCTGTTTCAGGTTAATGCACAGAAATGGCCAGAGTCTCGTCAGAGAATGGTGTGTTACTAGAAAGGAAACATTTTGTGCCAGTTACCACTGGGGGAGTGTCTCACTGGGAAATAACATATCCTTCAGGACTGGGGCCCTTCTCTGTCGGGCACACAAAACATTGAAGCCATTGCTGTAAAGGGTGTCCTTACTTTGATCTTTGATTCAGTGTTTACACATGCTGTGCTCTCTTTATGAGGAATGGCTATGATGGGGACATCCTTCTATCCAGCTCTCTGAAAGAGGCCAAAAGCCATTTCTGAGATCATCAAGTACAGCTGTTGTCTTCACTTGATGAGAATGCTCATTAATTAATTATAAAATGTCTCAAAGGGACACAACAGTGTGCATATCTGTAGGACACCATGAGCCAACAGACAACTTACAGTCCAGAGTCTCTGCTCCTATACATCCCTTCCCCACTGCCTGCCCCTAGGGGAGATGCAGGGTGGCCATTGCCTAAGAAGGCTGGCACTGCTCTTCTGCTGGTGAACTGGTCAGGTGCTCAAACCCTGAAATGGCCTTACTGTTTCTGGGTAAGGGGGAGGAAGGCGAAGGGCAAAGAGGCATCCCTTCCAGCAGGAATGATCATTGCATGAGCTTGCCTTTTAAGAGCCTGGAGTGAAGGGAGGTCTCAGAACTGAGATCCAGACATGGTAACCTTAGATGAAGCCATTTACCCGGAGTCTGTTGTTATTATACATAGAATAAACAAAACAAAACAAAAAGAAACCCACAAAAAAACCCCCCCAAAAAATCAAAAAAACACCCCAAAACCAAAAAAGCTTCATCACAAGTGTTTGAAGGATTTTCATTTTAAAAATAATTTGTCTGCTGGGTTTTCTTGCATGTTTCTGAAATGTTAAAATGCTGTTAGAAGAAAATTCCTTTTTCCATGCAGATTCACTAGATATCCCAGTCCTCTAGAAGCTTACCATGTGTGTTATGTGCAACTATTCAAATGTGGGGAAGCATCATGCATAACAAGAGAGAGAAATTAAAAGTTGTGCATAACAGAAAACACAATGACTCTTACCTTCTATCCATTTTGCCATCTGACTCTAAAGCGAGAAGAGGAAAACGTGGTTAGTTAAGAAACAAGGAACAGAGGTGTGATAGGCCTCTACAGAATTTGTGAGGAGCCAACCAGGAGCACATAGTTACAGCTGGTAAAGATCCAGCCATCCTTTCTGAGGCAAAACTCTTTGATATTTGTTGTGTCATGCAACTTTCCGAAAGCCCTTCTTGATTCTTCCAGCTGGAATATCTCATGACAACTTTCTCAGACCTGTATCTTAGCTAATACTTTGTCTGTTTTGAGTTCAGTTGTAGCATATCCCCAGGGTTTCATGAGAAACAACTTTGAGGCTAAAGAGTAGAGTTGGTTATACTGAAATGTGAATCTGCAGTTCTAGGCAGCCCAGCAGTTCAGACATTTCTAAAATAGTTCTTCATAGGAAAACCAGAGCTGTTGTACATACACAATTCCTAACACTGAAACTTAGATCTGCTGTATCAGAAGATGAGGAGAGCTAGATCTATGGATAAGGGATCATGAGTATTTTTTTCTTACCTCCAAAGACACTGCCAATCATTTTGATTTTGATCATGCAGATTATTACGGCTACAAAACCGATTGCTAGAACTGCTCCCAGAGTAACTCCTATAATAACATATGTGTAATCTGCAAATATTGAAAGCAAGTCAGTGAGTATACACCATTAAATAATAAATACGTTCTTTGAGTTTCAGAGGTGCCAAACTTTAAATGAATCCCTAAAAAAAAACGCTGAGCCAGACTAGATAACTGAGAAGAGTCTGAGTCTATGCTTTCAAACCCCTGCATACCATGAAGCCATGTGAACGTGTGGCTAAGGGGCTTGAGGATGTTTTATGATAATGAACAACTTTAGCTTTTGGTATGTGTAGGTCTCAGCTGAGTTTTAGAGCCAGAGCTTTACTTTTCCCCCCAAAAGCAAAATCCGCCATCCCCACTCCTTTGCCATTCTGTATCCTTCCAAACTGTTATTCCTGCTTTCCACAGCTGCACACGCACATATCCACCTCCCAGTCCCTCGCCTCCTGCCCTGCCCAGCTGTTCTGCCTCTGTAAGTCTTTGCTGGGAGGAAGCAGAATTTTTAAGTGTAAACTATGAGCCGTGCTGTGATTTGGCACCATTATGTGTACATAAAGGTTCTCCTTTTGTCACGCAGGAGGGTGCCTGTGTTCAGGATCTGAGTCCAATGCTCCGTCCTCCCTACATGTAATTTGTGTCAGTCAGTCACACAACAGGACTCTGCAGCACTGTGCAACTACAAACTCGCAATCAGATGCTTATCTTCTACATATAAAAGGTATACAAAGTCTTCTAAGGACATTCAGTTTTGTTATTCTGCCTCTAACTTCCTGTCTGGAAGTGAAAATCTCACCATGAACTCACCTATTTCCTCCTCTGGGTTTCCAGAAGCATATACCTTTGCTCTCCAAAAATCTGAAATGGAAATATTTTAGCCTGTTAGGACAGTAAGCAGAATGCCATTTCTGGCTATTTCCAAGGGGTTGTTGATTCTAATAAATCTTAAGATAGAATACGAGGCTTTCTGCAGTAGTGAAGTGCTACCAGTCAAGTTAATGAGGGCATCCTAGAAATGTGGCCACACTGTGCCAGTTTTTGACCAGAAGACAAAATACAATTCCAAAATTTTATGTTGCCTTAGCACTGTTTCCATTCCATGGTTTTGTCACTGCAAGCCAGAGAGCTCTATACAAGAGAAGCTGCTATAAATCAAGAGAAAGATTAAAGATGCACTGAAGCTAATAAGACACGCTAATAAGCGAGGATATGACATAGCCCAACACCCCTTACAAGAAAACATGAATCCCAATCCTGCCTGTAGTTCCAGTCATCAGAATGTGATTTATTGCTGGAAGAGAAGAGAGTCTTTTCCTCTTGCAAGCAAAGTTTGTGGGCTGGAAGCTAACTTTTTTGGAGATTTCTATGCCAAGTACCCCATTCATAAAAAGGACAACTCCTGGCTCTTCCCTTCTCCATAAAGCCACTGAGCCTCATGCTCAAAGTGTGCAGGCCCTACAAATGGAGTGGCTTTGAAGAAAACAATTCATTCCCATATACTTTATGAAGGAAACAGAATCAGCATTTTTAAAAAATGAGAAAAAGGAGAGGTCATGTTTAGTTTCAATGTTGCTTGGTTATTATAGGAAATTGTTAAAAATGTATACTCAACCTTTTTTTTTTTCAGTGCAAGAATATTTCCGCCAAAGCCTTCTCGAGTAGCTCCAAATGATGTAAGTGCTGTGTAGCTGCATGAGGTGCCTGGCCATGAGGAGGCTCTAAAGGCAGATATGACTCGTGCATTCTAAACCTGCATGCTGCTAAACTCCTGTCTCCTGCACACGCTTCGGGCAGAACATGAAGCCACTGCTCTTTGGCCGGGGTGGCAGTACAGGTGGCACATGGTGGGAATACAGCTGCTCTGCACACAACATCATCTTTTCACTGGCATGCCGCACGATAGCAGGGAACTGGGAGGGAGTACTGTCTGCCTGAAACCCAAGTAGAATTTTAATGTCTTAAATGCACTCAGTTTTACTACTGCTAAGGTGTACAACATTGTAAGTCCCAGCTTCTCTCCTCCACTTTTTGTGGAGAAATAGTTTTATTTTCTTGAGGTTTGGGGGCCTGTACTTTCATTTGTTTTCCAGTAAAATGAATGCTAGAAACATGACTGCTTTTTAACTTGAAGCATAGTCCTTACATTCTGAAACAAGGCATTTTGGTATCTTTACAGAAATACATCTTATGTCTGCTTTTCAGACTGCTAAAATCCTTGAGCTGAGTGTAGGCCCTGGGGCTTCCAGGGTTATGTCAAAAATATCTGATATATTGCGTGGCTTACAACAGATTTGTTTTTATTTCCTGGTCTTAATCACATTTCTATTTCCAAATCTTAATAAATTACAAACCAAGCTTCAAAAATCTGGAGAAGAGCTTTAAAAAGTCTTGATTTTTAGAGCAAATGTATTTTGGGAACTATAATTCAGAGCTGAAAGTCCTTTTTTTTTCTTGCCAAACTTTTCTTCATAATGAAAATGTCTGGAAACTTATCTTTTACAAGCAGAAATGTTTTCTCTCCAAAACCTCCATGACACTCAGAGCTGTAAGGGGTAGAAATCTATGCTTATACTGTCTATACTAAATGACCAAAATCAAAGTTATAAACATAAGGAAATTTAAAGAGGAAAAAAAGGTCTAAGGCTACATAGTGGGCATAAAAAGCATAGCTTCTGTTTTTCTATATTAAAAACCAGTCTCTTTGGTCTCGCCTGTGATTTTATTTCATTATAAATTTTAAAAAAACACCTTTCTTCCATCCCCTTAATTATTCTTTGTGCTCATATGAAGAATGTTTTAAATTCAAACATAATAAAAGTGATATTGTATTACTTTTATTAGCCTAATGATCATAATACATAGACCTTAATGTATGCTTTCTAATGGAATTAAACCAGTGACAGATTATGTGTTTTATAGCAGAAATAATATTTTACGTGGAATATTTTATGTAGGTCAGTTTAATACATTGAGATTAAATAATTAGTTTCTTTTTTAAAAGGGGGGGTAATTTCTGAAAACCCACAAGACTTAAGAGAATATTTTCAATTCATAATTTCAATAATTTCAATATTATATTTTAATTAAGGTTTAATATCATTTACTGGATGCTGCTTAAATACTGTTTGCTTTCAAAGACAGTGTTAGGTGGATTCTATTTGTTTCAGTTTATTCTTGGGTGGAAAGAGGTGGATTAACTAATTCAAATACACATTTTTTTTCTGTTTAATCTTAATTTTATCTGCGATTTAGATCTTTTGAGGATGTACAAAAACCTCCCGTCCGGAGAGGTTATAAACGATGCCTTAAACTCTGCAGTGCTCTAGCCCCCGTGCTGAATTTCTGACTCTCTCTGTAAGGGTTTAGACGAACACTCACATCTTGAATAAACCCTCTGGACTTGCAGAGTACTTGCTTCTGTGTGGAAGAGCCTAGCAGATGAACTTGATATCCACACTTGAGCGACTTGTGGATCATTTTCCAAAGAGCCTCGAAGCAGGCGGCGGTGCTCCCTGCGCTCAGCTGCGTGCCCGGCTGGGGCGCAGTGTGCGGCTGGCACCGCGGTGGGGATGCGCCCCCGGGCGCTGGCAGCACCCGGGCTGCTGAGCCCCCCGGGCTGCTGAGACCCCCGGGCTGCTGAGACACCCGGGCTGCTGAGACACCCGGGCTGCTGAGACCCCCGGGCTGCTGAGCCCCCGGGCTGCTGAGCCCCCCGGGCTGCTGAGACACCTGGGCTGCTGAGACCCCCGGGCTGCTGAGACCCCCGGGCTGCGGCTCCGCCGCCGGGGAACCTCGGTGAGTGCGGGGCTGGCAATCTGGAGATGAGACTGCAGGCGGGATGGGTCCTGCCTTACAGGCGGGGGCACTGGGGAAAGAGGAGCTGTGACTCTGCTGTGGGAGCCTGCGGGAGGAGCCGGGCTTGGTGAGTTGCCCTGGAGCCAGGCACACCGCGGGGGAGCTGCTACTGCCAGCTGCAAACACAGTCCTCTGCCACTGTCGTTACCCACTGCAGGGTAGCGCTGCTGAGCAAATGATGGACCGGCAGATAAATACACTGGGCTGGGAGCCTCTAGTCTGTGATCTCGGTGTAACTCTGGGCAGACTTAGCCCTCCCCAGACCCGCTGCACACAGAGCTGAGCCAAGCAGGGAACAGATTCTGAGCCACGCTGCTGTCCCTGCGCTCTCAGCGACACGCTCTGCTCACGCGGTGCCTTGCCCGGAGCTCAGTGCAGCGAGGAAAAGGGTGCAGAATGCAATTTGGGCCTAAGATCAGGGAGCAGGAAGAGCTCAATTTCCCCACCGGATTAGGTCTTGTAAACCACTCCCAGCCATAACCTGCAGTGATAAATAGTAGTGCGTGCCTCGTCTTTCTCAGTACACAGCACTTGCCTTAGTCCCTTTGCTTGTTGCCTCCTGCTTCTATGTGACCTTCTTCTCCCTTCCTCCGGCAACTCGTATTTCTCCTCATTGCAGAAGGTAATGGCTGGTCCTGTGGCATTGCAGCAGCCAGGAGCTCAGTGCCATTTATAATTGAGGCAGCAAATAGGAAAGGAAGCAAATATCTGGGAAACCCAGAGGCAGAGTAGAAAAAAGAGATGGCTCACAGGGGGTATCTGAACAACTCCAGAGTCAAGAAAGGAATGCCCATGACAAAAAAGGTTATGGGCAATTATCCTGCTGGAGGCCATTCCTGAAAACTAACATATAAAAATGAAAGTATTTTAGCTGGTATTTAGTGTAGAAAACTTCCAGCTATATGTAAATTTCATAACATAGGCACTGTTGGCATCCAAGCAAATGAGTCCTTTCACTGGAATTCAGCAGCAAAATCCTTCACTCTAGTGACAGATGAGGACAAAAGTAACTCTTAGAGACAGGAATTTTTTGATCTCTAGTCTGTTCCAGGTCCTGCTCCATACAAAGCATATAGCTTGCCTGTACCTTTCCATTTGAACACCTGCGGGCATTTTCTGTATTGCAAAATGCCTTTTGTTGTTGAATGTGTCTTGCTGTTCCTGAGTCTGCATCTCTTTGCTCTAACCAAATGCTACTGCAGTAATGGGACTTGTGCCATTTGATGGCTGAGCCATAACTAGTCAGTCACTAGGGAGCTGTTACAGCTGACTTCACATCTCTAAGAAGGGTTACCTATATCCTGTGTGGTGGACAGTCTCTACTCCTCTGGAGTCTTGGAAGTGTCTGTAGAAAGGTGCAGAGGGCTTGAAGCGCCAATGAAAAAAGACAGTGAGAGCAACAAATTCCTGTGTGCACCCTGAGAGTGGGTACATGCAGGGTAGAGCACTGCTGTAGATCTGTGGACAGCTTTGCAGAAAGTGAGGCAGGAGTGGATGTCCAGTGGATGCAAGCTGGAATGACTGGTCTGCATGTCTTGGGTGGGGCAAACTGCCCTGGTGGAATTCCCCAAATGTAGATGGTGATTTTCCGTGAATGTCTGCATGAAGCAGGGTAGTATGGGAGGAGCTCATTAGGTAAAAGCTGAGGATTTTGTCACCAGAAGGTGGTGCCTGCCCCCTTACCAAATGTCCTGGGACGGCAGTAGCCCATGGAACTGCAGCCAGCTCCCTCCTCCCCGTTAGCCCACACTGCCCAGTGTTTATATGACCCCTGCTGAGGCTTCCTAGCCATGAGCCCCACTTCTTCCCTGCACAAAGTGGAGATGAGTAAGAATGAAGAAAGAATAGGTTGTGAGGAAGCCCTGCTTTGGGCCAGCAGGGAGCATTAGAAACAGCGAGAGTCAGGAGCATGAAAGTCCAGTAAGACAGAGTGGCAGAGTCCAAAAGCAGTTTGCAGTCAGCATGCACACAGGTCAACTTTCCCCTCACACTCTGCTGAAGTACTGTTTCCTGTATAGTGCCAAACCAGGTGCTCAGCAGCTCTGCCACCTCGTCTGCAAAGCTGCAGGCATTGAACTTCACAGTGTCTCCTGGACTGCGCACAGCCGAGCCCTTTACACCTGGAACAGGAAATGTGAGCTAGAAAACTCAGCAAAATACCCCTCTGTTTGAAAAATGTTTTTTTTCGCCAAGAAACAAAATTTTACCCAAGAGATATACGATTAAGCTGGGGAATAAATAAGCCGACCAAGCTCAGGGAAAAAAGCTCTCAAAAAGAATGGAAAACAAGTAAGTTAGATCACTTACGTAAGAGAAGAAATGCTGTTGGTACTGATATCCAGCTTCTTAGTAAGGTCATTATGAAGTTATGACAACAGAGTTTCACCCAAGTTTTCCTGATTTTGCTGTTCTGCAGCGTCTTAAAAAAAAAAAGCTAAAGCAGGTCACATGATTGTTGAGAAACTACAGTCACATCCTGAGTAGTTACATTTGCAAACAGAAGTTCCTTTTTTTGGGTTTAAGACCCATATATAAGCAAACTTGACAATGTTTTTTGGAGAAAGTGGACAGCCAAAGGTCACAGCCTGGTTCAGCTGTTTTGCTCTCTAAGAGGCCTTGAAACACTAACAGTTATTTTTACAAATTGAAAACACCCTACTACGGTGAATTATTTTCTGCTGAAATCTTCTAAATCTGTGGATAAGCAAGTGGATTTTCTGTCTTAGAAGAAGAACCTTCTAAAGGCATTCTCTTTCCGTATTGCCAGCTTTCTTATGAACTCACCTTGAATGCTATCATAATGTTTTGAGAAGAGCATTTATTTGAATATTTCCCCTTCATAATCAGCTTGTTCAGGAGCAGATGAGAAGCAGCTCACTATGGCTAAGCCATTGCAAGCCAGTTCCCAGACAGTAACTTCTACCTAAGAAAAATGTCTTGATATTCCTGGCCTATTTTGCGGTGTGAAGCATTGGTACAACTGACTGAGTGTGGCAGACACCATAGAAAGTATTTGTTCCTGCTTTGACCCATAGTGAGTGTTGGTGCGCACAAACGTGCGTGTGTAGTTCATTTTCGTTCTTTCACTGTTCCTGGTTCTCTGTGGGATCAGAGTTGGAAACACCAAAACCGAGCAAACAAAATACCTCTGCACCAGCGGGATGGAAAATATCAGGATGCTTGTAAGAAACCTTCAGTGGTTTTGTACCTCATATGTTTCATCTGCAAATGATCCCATGCTTCGAGGTTCCTGAACACCTCTTATAGAAGGAATAACAGGAATGTGAACTTTCTTGTTTAGTTTTGAAGTTTGGTAGTTGCTTTTTTTATCAGGTGGGGGGAGTTTTGTTTTCTTTTGCTTTGTTGCTTTTTATTTTGGTTTTTTTTTTTTTTGCTTCTCCTGGAACAAATCAGCAGTGTCAAATAGTTTCTGTATTTCAGAGAAGGAACTAAGCATCTGAGTATTTGGCTGAAATCTCTAAAGCTGTTTACTTTATTCCATTGCTACTTTTCCACGAATGTTTCAAAGAGCTTAGCTAGGTGACTGCACACAGCCGACTGCTTAAGCTTCACTGCTCTTGTTCACAGCATACCTCCAGTGAGGAAAAGCACTGACTAGAATAAGCCAGGCTTAATATAATCTTGCTTTGTAGTAGGTTAATTCTGATTCTTGACCAAACTGGGAGATGTGGTTTCAAGCACAGTCATCATTATCAGCCTTCTCTCTATTCTTCACCATCCAGCCACTGGGCAGGATATATATGTTTAATTAATTCTGCTTTTACCTTCGACCTGTAAATAGTGGGAGTAATGTCAGATTTATAAGTTATATGAATAACAAGGATTTCTCAGGAGACCCTGTCTTGGTGAAAGAGGCTAACTGTAATTTTCAGCTGTGAGTAATTGTATATAATATAATCCTAAATGATTTTTCTTCTGTAATTTCATTAGAGTTTAGAAATTTAATTAGATTTTGAATCACTCTGAAATAAAGTAGCAAAACACCCAGAGACTAAGTGCAGTGGTTATTTTGTCCTCTGAGGCCAGAATTCTTGGTCTCAAATTGGCATGTGTTCATTAGGAGGAAGTTTGCAGAAGTTCTTGATATATTATTGTCTTTCAGAATGGACTCTGAATAGGTCTTTGGAGAGCATTAGAAGAGCACACAATTATTATACAGACTCTTTTTGAGGTTTAAGATCATCTGCCTTTCATATACTTAATAAAAATATGCCTCTAAAGTTGTTTAAGAAACTGTGGAGATAGGAAAGATGCTACTCCAGTGCCTCAGTGCTCTTCCTGGTTTATTAGCAACTCCAGTACCTGTGTATGATGATACAGAGAGGAGCTGTTTGCTTTACTTTAATGATTAGGTAGGTTTATGGTTATTTTTATTGCTACACATATGAACTGTCATGGTGGCTGTAATTAGAGACACACTAAAATGCTGTTCCTTCAATTCCATCTGAGGTTCAAAAGAAATCTGTCCTGCCCAACTTTGATTCTCTGTGGAATTCATCCTATGGGCAAAAAATCGATTCAGATGTCACTGAACAGCACAAAGCAAAGACCAGTGCAGCAGCTTATTAGAGCATGGGGCACCAGGATAGTTGCGGATTCAGAAAGCAGATTCTCTTAAAAGATGAAAAAAGCAAATGTTGTGAAATGAAGAATTTCAGCAGGACAAATCAGACAAACTGAAAAAAGCCCTTTCAATAATGGCAAGCCAGCCTATTTGAAAAGAAAGTAGTAAGTCCGATGCAGTGGGATGCATGTCAGTCCCAAAGTGAAAAGTCAAAAAGAAACATCCCAGGTGAGCAGAATGTTCTGTTACAGACTGACGCATGCAAACATTGCTGACTGACTCATGTCAGCATCCTGTTGACAGGATTCCAGCATCCTCAGTGTTGGCCACTGCAGGCAGACATGGAGTGAAACAGTTCCTTGGTCTGATCCAAGTGGTCATTTCCTTTGTTTCATTAACAGCTCTTGATGAGAGCTCATCATCACACAAATCCAGTCCTCGGGCTCAAATATATGCTTTCAGAGTGTGGCCAAGTAAATCTGGACTCCAATTGAAAAAGATTCTTGAAGAAAGATTGAAAGATTTTGTGCACTTTTCTTGATGGATATCAATGGTGATTAGACAACCTCAGGCAGCCTGGTGTGTGGGGGTGTGCTGCCTTCCATTAACATGCCATGTCACATCATGGAACAAATTGAAGAAAACATGTTCAGGCTGGTTACTGCCAAAAAATCAAGGTGCTTTTACTATGGGCATCCAGAACAAATGGAAACTATGCTTGAAAACTCACAGCTGCTCTTCCTTTGCTATTTTCTCCATCACCCCTTCTGTCAGGACTCTGAGCTGCTGGGACAACTGGAAGGGATTCCACATTGCAGCAAGCAGCAGAATCACAGATGTCGGGTGTGTTAACAAAGGGAGACATGCCTGCACCAGTTATTTAATGCTTTCCTCCCTTGACGTTAAGGAATACTGTGGGAAACCATTCAGCATTTCAGTCTCACTCCTTTTTTTATTCCCCTCCGTCTCTCTTTACTTTTCAGTGTAAAGGAATGTGTTATATTACAGAGGTGCTGGTACATTGTAAAAACATGTTTTCTGGATTTTACTTGAGGGACACTGTAGCTTGGCCTTGTTACCAACTAGAGAGGTGCAAGGAGGAAAAGAAAAAAGCCTTGGGACATGTACTCAAGTCTCTTGTGTACAGTCAGGAAAGACAGTGCTGAAGTAGTCTTTACATTGTTTGTCTCATTGCTGAAATCTGTTTGAGTGAGCAGCTGCAGGAGGAGATTCTTCCATAGGCTGTATATTCTCAGAAGCACTGTAAGTCCCAGTGGAGATACGATAGCATTTGTAAAAGTGCCAGAGGAACTGGGATGCTACAGGAGGAAGAAACAATCCCACAAAGCTTATGAAAGAAGTCCTTGTGGGAGAGTTTGGTTCTCTGAGCAGTGAGTTTTGGACTGGATGACCCTAAGTGAAGGGCTCCAGTATTCACTGGATGATATTGTCTGGTCCTCTGGTTATCTCAGTCACCAGAGGGGTGTTTGTTGATAAAGTTCCTTTACTGAGGCAGCACTGCTGGAATTTTTCCTATGTAGGTTTTCATGCGGCATGAGCAAAACATGCCAGGCAGCCTGGCTTTGTCATTGTTGCACATTCTGATACACTCAGCTGTGTCTTAAAATACCTTTGACGTGTATGATGATAACTTAGAAAGTTCCTAAGCAACCTCTGAAAATGGCTGGGTGCTTACTCTCTGAAGGTGGTGTGTGCTGTGGAGGAGCGAAATGCAATGGTTGGGACATTTCAGAGCAAGAGAAAAGGGTAAAGTATGTCCAGTTTCCATCCAATATTTTTGCATCTCCTGTCCATCTGTATTCTGTATAAGCACGTTGGACTCTATGAAAGGGAAACCAGGGTGAGTTTCCTCCAAATTACCTACTAAAGAATATAGGTGTTGGAGTAGAAGAAAGTTTTTTAGTCTCTCCTGTTCCAGGTGTAAAATAGGATTTTCAACATAATAAATCTTCCAAGAAAATACGCCGTAAATGTGGAAAGGTTGAGTGTCTTTATGAGGAATGAACTCCTGAAAACCACCAGTTGTTCCTTTTTGCAAATGTAGATTCAGTGCCCCATAAAAGTGGTAATTCGGGTAGTTCATGTCCCCGTTATCCCCTCTTGGCTGGGTCACCCGCTGAATTGCATTCTCATGATGTGCTGTAACCAGAGGGCAGAATGATCCATTGCACTGGCACAGCAAAAATTTGATGCATCCAAGGATTTTTTTCCTTTTGCTAGTCAATTCAACCATCAAAAGAGGGGACATGAAATGTGAGATATGTAACTTCTACAAGAAAGCCTGGTAAGTTTCTGGGTAGACGTGTTCAGTTTGTGGTTTTGGGTGTGGGTGTGTGAGTTTGTTTTAGTGATAAGGAAGCATTTGCTGTCAGACTGCTAGTCAAGGGCAGCTGTGACTAGTGAATAGTGGATAAACGGGCTCCTGCAGCACATTTATATTATTCCTTGCATGTACAAACATGTTGCACCTTACTTTTGAAATCCTGTTGTCAGAAGCCAATTTTGAATGTACGTAGAGCAGAGCTACTTGAACAAGCCATGCATTTCCTATTCAAAGTAATTGCCACTTACTTTCTTTATAATTAAGATCAATGCTGGTGGCATGACATTGGACCTAACTGCATCCCATTTTGGTGCTAACTAATATTTGCACTTACACAAGGCATTGAAGAAGCTGGGACTTCTCTTGAGGTAAAGCAAATTTTGTGTCTTTAATGGAATATAATAGGCATAAACAAGCTGATTCCCTTCTTTGGGGTTAGAATTGTGTGGTTTTCTCCTTTTACATCTAACAAACACCAAAAATCACTAAAAGTCATTAGACATCTTCATAAACACCACGTTAAAATATAACAACCATTCAGCATTAATTTCCATGCAGATTCCCCACAAATACATTACATTATCTGCCTGTGAAAACAATCCTTTTGCTCATGTGCACAGTGCTGTGGAAAGCTGCAAGCTTTCAGCCTCCGACAGAGGCTTTCACAAATCTCAGCATGGTGGGGCTGTGCTTGCCAAAGTGAGTGGAAGGATATTTATGGATAAAGG
Source organism: Platysteira castanea (assembly GCA_013397175.1). Classification (NCBI taxonomy): domain Eukaryota; kingdom Metazoa; phylum Chordata; class Aves; order Passeriformes; genus Platysteira; species Platysteira castanea. The sequence goes on from VYXC01001261.1 coordinate 674,117, forward strand.
AAGAAGGGCACCAAAATTCAAATTTAGATAGCTGAAATAAGAGAAATATGTTTCTACTTACCTCCCTGATTTCTTTAAGCCCTTATATATAGATATAGGAATGTAAAAACCTGTTTTAACTACTTCAACAGGAATTTAAGTACCTACATTATGGTTTAAGATAGTTAGAATCTTGGAAACTTATAGGATCTAACCTATGTTGCCTTTCTGATGGATGAGGCCCGAAGTCTTTCTTATGGAGGCAGTGTTAATGATAGGCAATTAGCAGAAACAGCATCTCAGTGCAGAGGCACTTTGCTAGTAAAATCATCACTATGCATGATCAAGTGACAGCCAAGGCATTCAGCTTTTACTCTGTACTAATGTCTGCCTACATCACAGCCCAAATTAATCTTATGGGAGGGATCTGAAACAAGACTGCGTTTCTCACTGAATCCTTGCAGCATCACAAGTTCTGGTAGATGACATTCCCCTGCATTGTCCATCTCTATTCAGCTTTCAGACTCCTACACCCCTGGTTCCCCTCACACAGAGCACTTTGTGAATTAGATTAATTTTAAGATATCCTTAAAAGCTTTATGTGGTGGACAACAAATGTGAGATGGTCACTGATGGCAGCTTATGTATAGTTAATGTGTTCTTTGGTCTTCATTGCTCTGTAGAAATCCAGACCCTGACCATAATCTGTTTCTTGATTTTCTTCCCCTTTGTTTGTCACTGTCCTTGTTTATCAGTCTAAAGCATATCAGATGGACCAGGTCAGGGGCAATACGGGGTTGCTTAAAGATGTTGACGCCATGGGGGGAAGCAGCAGAACCAGCATGTGAAGTATTCAAGGGCTGACTTTGAACTATGTGAATTTGTGATATGCAGGCTGCACCAGGAAAGGGAATGTGAGGTTACTGCAGTCACTCAAGCCTGTGAAGATACTTGTCATTCCAAAACTATGCTGTTGAGGGCTTTGGTTGAGGGGAAACATCAGGGAGGGTAAAATAGAAAGTGGAATGTAGGTTCTCAGGATTGCTATTAAGAGGCACAAGTGACATCATGGCAAAGTCATCTACTTCTCCCCCAGGAAAAAGATGGAACCAGTACGCATAACATTACCCCAGATCTCCTGGTGTGAAATTTGCAAGGTTTGTATAAATCTGTTCAGTGTACATGGATATAATATTAGGTTGGGACTCCTGTGTCCAAGGGAAATCTGAAGTGCACTTTTGCCTCGCTTGGGCTCCTATTCTCTCTGTGGGCTTGCTGGGACCAGAGCCTGGCCCGTGTACACCAAGTCTCTTCATGGGTTCAGCAAAGCAAGGGTTTGCAGGATGAGAAGTGAGGAAGAGATCACATCTACATGTCCATGTTTTGGCTGCAGAAAATCAAACCATCCCCTTTTGGTGATGAGTATCCTCAAATGCCACCATCCACTGGGATGCGGGGGGAAGTGGTCTTTGCAGAGGTACCTCCAGCCTGTGGGGCTGTTTCTGCCTATAGCTCAGAGCTCTAGGTTCTGCCTGGCAGCCTTTCTGTAAAGCATCTCAGCTTGTTTTGTTGCCCAGTGCTGAACAGACAGGAGCCATCTGCCATCTCTGCAGTGCCTGTGCAGAAGTCCCCGCGTCCCACGGCTGCCAGCACCGACTGCGGGTGGATTTGGCTCTGCTGGGAGTTCAGTGCTCTTCACTGTCCAACAGCCTCTCTCTGCCTCCCACCATGAAGCGCCACAGCAGGGCATTTCTGAGGGTCTTCACTGGCATAGGTTGAGTAGACTGATACCTAGATGTCATATCTGACAATAATTTTTCATGTCTAGTGATTAACTTTTACTTTTACAGCATTTTTCTATGTTTTCCTTTTCTTTGACTATCTGAGGAAGTCGTGCCTTGATGACATCTGCCTGGAAATGCAGGCTGGGCTGGAACTGATGTCCTCTTGACTTGTTTCGATCCATTCTCCTCTCTTGGGGTCTTCAGTATTAATTGTCTCTTTTCTCCTTTTTTGAGCTTTTGCGTTTTCCTGTCCAGTCCTTTGGCTGTGCTATCATCTAGCAGTGAATGCAGATGCAGCTGAGGGTTTTGTTCAAAATTTATTTCCTTGATGCCCGAAGATGGACAAAACTAATAAAAACCTGAATCAGCACCTGCTATAGCAGTAGGAAATTTCTGACTTGAAAAGTGAAGATTTTTCAGTGATCCACACGTTCACACGTCCTGACACTGTGATTAAGGGAGGAAAGGGTTCATTTGGTAGCATCATAGAATGGTTTGGGTTGTCAAGAACCTTAGAGATCTTCTAGTTTCAACCTCCCTGTAATGGGCAGGGGCACCTTTCACTAGACCACGTTCCTCATAGCCCCATCCAGCCTGACCTTGAACACTTGCAGGGGTGGGGCATCCCCAGCTTCTCCAGGCAACTTCTCCCACAGCCTCATCAGTTCCAGTGCCTCACCAGTTCCAGTGCCTCACCTGTCATGTTTCTTTGGCATTTGACTGTCTAAGTCACGTTGGAAAAATTCTAGTCTGAGTTACATGTGTAAGTTGAGTGTGTCACTACTTCAGTATCTTAACCTGTTTTCTCTGTGACTGAAGGATTTTTAAATTTCTCAAGTCACCAGTAGGGCCCCAATCCAGCAACATTTAGACAACATTAGTAAAATTACAAGGTATCTTTTGTCTGTGAGGACTCTCCCCCACAAAATCCTTTATGATCGGCATTAAGAGGCCATTCCTTCCCCCTGGCAGCCTTTATTGGGGTGAAATACAAGCACTGTTACCAGTACTTACCATGGATAATTAACAGCTTAGTTGGGGCTTCAGTATTTACTTGAAATTCCAAGGATGCAGAACTTAGAGAAGCCCAATCTGATCATCATTCACTTCTGAGACAAGTGTCTATGGAACAGGTTAATATAGTCCCTGGCTTCTGTGTGAAGCTGGGAGCAGGGTTTGAGGTGAGTTGGGATGTAGGGAGGCCATGGGGGAGGAAGGGAATGACAGTATCAGAAGTGAGAAGAGTTATATAGCTGTAGAAGGATGCTGATGGCCACAGAACAGGGGCAGGGACACTTTCTGTGGCTACAGCAAAAGTGGCATGACGTGTTAAAGGAGAAAGGAAATGCAAAACTGAGGGTCGCGCTTAAACTACAGACTATGAAGTGCCATGTCTGGGGGTGGGCATAGAGGGACTGATGCTAAATGAGTAGATACGTTTTGTAAAGTGTATTTGAGGGCTCTTGGGCTAAGGAAATTTTAGATGAAGTCTCAAATGTCAGGTCAGACAAGGAGACAGAGGTATAACATAGCAGCAAGGTTAGTCTGAGCAGAGACCCAGCAAAAGAGCTTGGCTCATTCTACAGAGCTACAAAGCTCATGCAGCATTTTCCAAAGAAACCCTGTAGCAGTCAGGTACCTCTTGCAGTTGCATCCCATGGACTGGGTGTCCATATCCCCTTGGCTCTTCAGACTATCCTCATCTCTTCAGTGAACTCTTGCTATCCCACTTGGTGTGATAAAAGAAACTGCTAAACCTGGAGGCTGCTGAGAGCTATGCTGCCTCTATTCAAATCTCTAATGAGCTCCTCCTTGTAGCTCTAGGTTTAATTAGCTTTCATTGCAATATTAATGATCCAAACAAACCATTTTAACTTTCCTGTTGCACAGCTGGAATCTTCTTATTTAGTACTGTACTCTATAAGGGAATCACACCAACTTCCTTTCCCCTCCCCCATTTCTGCCATTAATATGCATTAAAATCACAGTCTCACTGGCATAGAATTTCAGTCCTACTATAAAACTCTAATAATTTCTAAAAATGGCAAGGCTGAACTAATGACAGAGCCTTATCCAAATAATACAAAGACAGATTTCTCCTAGAGTTTGATGGAAGTGATGATTAATACTTCATTTATTTATTTACAGTCTATCAGCATTTACAAAGATTTGCTCATTCCTTTGAGCGTACATAAAATCCCTCTTGAACTCCATGGTATTAGAGCAGAAATGTCTAATCTGTTAATCTTCAGCAAAAATGCTTGCTTTCTCTCTTGATTTTCCCCTCAACAGAAGGGCATGCCCTGCCCTTCCCAGTGTAGATCTGAAGACAGCACAGCTCAAAGTCTTCCCCTATCAAAATGGACTAGGTGCATCTCACATTTCCCTCTGAAATCCTTGATAGTGAGATTTAGAGGAGATTCTTTTTGTTGCCCTCTGGTGTGTTTCACCTCCTGGACTCACTGTGACTTGTGGAGACTAAAATGAATTGGATTGTAGATAATCTGGGTATCTTCCTGTTGAAGCACGCTAGAGAAGACCAGACTCTCTGAAAGACTGACGTGAAATCTTGCCAGCACCTTCTTTCTAAGCCATAGAAATAATGGAAAAGTTGGTATCAATAAAGCTCCATAATTTCTTGCTTAAACTCCTCCTTGGAGCTGGTCTGTTGCTGACACCAGATCTGGTCTGGTTTGGCTTTGTCCTGTTTAGAAATGGATGTTTTCTAGGAGCCGGGAGAGCTGTGCTCTGCAGAAAGGGTGTCAGCAGCTGGATAAAAGGATTTGCCAGCTATACTGCACAAGAGATGTCAAGATACAACTGTGAAAGTGCAGAAGAGATTTAGTACCACTTGCAAAAAGTAATTTTCATGGAGACTTACTCTCATAAGTGCTCACATTGTTTTTGAAAATAGGACTTTGCAGTGGGACCATGAAGATAAAGGGATGCTGTGTGATTGCTTGCTATGTCATTGCCTGCAGGGTCTAAGTTCAAGAGAGCAACAAGTGATTTGATTGCAGAGCACCATCCCCACAGCCCAGGCAGTGGAGAGCTGGAAGTGCCTCCCCTGGAGCCCCTGCTCTGGGGGCCTGATGTCAGCAGTGTTCCCTCCTGCTCAGCTCACCCCTTCTCCAAGACGCCTGTCCTCACAGAGTGCTTTCCTTTAAGAAGTCATCAAGCCAGATGGGAGCTAAACTGACAATTCTGTCCTTAAATCAAGCATTTATGGTACCATAGTTTTGCTTGGAAACTAAAGCAATTCAGTAAATGCAGGAAAATAGTTGCATTGTCAAGGTCTCCTCTGGCTGCTGTTGGTGTTGGGAGAACCATTCAGGAGAGAGGCTGGGTACTGATGGTCAGGACTTCCCAGGGCTTTCTCCAGCTGTGTAGTATTGTAAAAATAAAACTCTTGACCTTTATCTATCTGTGTTTAAATACCTTTTTTTTCTGCCTGTCTGGCTGCCTAAATAGAGACTTTTAGTGTGTGGGTATCCTGGCTGATGGGATTCACAGCCAATTGTCTTAACTTCTGTGATCTCACAGGGGAAAGACTTTAATGTGTGGAATTTTTTGCCAGAACATTTCTCTGCAGCAGAAGTTTCTTGAAGGTTTATAGCAGCGAGCTGATTTGTCATTCATTCATTACGTGGGAGTGTAAGGGTGAATGGTGACCTACAAAAGCACATTGTTAACAGCTGACAAGTGTTTGTCCAAAGTGCTCCTGCTGTGAAGTTGTAGATCACTAACTTGTTTGCTCCCACGTGGGAAAAAACAAGAGCATATGTTATCCCTTCAGAAATCATGAGAGTAGATGGGGTAGAGGAGCACCCAGGGATATTAAGGATGTTATCTCCTTGCTCATCTGCAAAAAAGTGGAGATAAGCTTCACATGAACTGAAAGCACTATCAGAATCATATCCTGTGACACTGTGACAGGGTTATACAGCCTGCACCCACAGGAATGTGTGGCATCATGGAGGATATAGGAAGCACAGCTCCTGGCTGGGCTGTGCCCAAGTTGGGAAGGACACCATCAAGAAAGAAACATAACAGCAACAGGGAGATAACTTCCCTGAGGTTTCATGTCACCAGAGTCGCCTTTAGTGTTTTGTTGCAGCTGACAATACCACAGCATGAAAATGAGCAGTTTAAATGCACTTCTTACTCTAAATGCAACTGTTATTTAAGATTAAAATTAGTAAGATCTCTTATCACTGTCAGCTAGCCACATCTTACCACGCAAATATCTCCCTTACTTGGTTTCCAGGAGCTTATTGTCTTCCCTTGGCTGCCAAAATAATTATGTGTGGTTTCTTCCTCACTTGGTTCCACCAGAAAGATAAAGTTTAGTTTAAGTTCTTATCAGGAGGACTTTCAGTATGTTCTGTTTCTTCAGAATCACACCTGGGGCATCCAAAGGGGCCAGCAAGACCTGGAGAGGGGAGGTGGGGAGTTAAGGTTAAGCCAGAAAAGTGCTGGGCACTAACAGGCTCGCTGGCTTAGCAGCAATCAGCACAGCATGTGGAACTGCAGCTTCAGTGGCCTGCTCTGCTCTTTCTTCAGCCAGTAGCCCCTTAGTCAAAATACTGCTGTAAAGCTAAAATCAAAGTGATTATACCAAGGGATGGATCTGCTTTAACGGAATAGTTTTCTAAATTGAATTATGTTGCTGTTCAAAGTGTACTTCCTTCAGTGACAGAAGTGTGATTTTACCTCTTTCTGTTCCTGGGATCTCTGCAGAGCTGAACCACCTGAAAGGGGACAGCTTCATGTCTCTTAAGAGCTGAGCATTTCCACTAAAACTGAGCCAAATTTTGATAGCAAAATGTATATTTTCAGTGATGTTTAAATTAAGAGCCTTGGGTGACTTTCTGCTCCCAGACTAAATCACATGGCACTTAGAGAAACATAATTTTATCTCATATCCGAGCAAGTCTTTCATTGCTGGTGGGGCTGACAGCATCTCTTAAAGACACAAGACTTCAGGAGACCAATTTCTACTTGCTTGGCACTTTGAACCTTTGCAACACCAGCCAGCTTCAGGTTCTTCTTCAGCAGCTGTGAATCTAACTCATGGTTTTGGGGGGACTGAGGTCTGACAGCCTTATGTAGAAACAATTTAATGCACTTTTCTCCCTTTAAATGAAAGAATAATTTCTTGTGCTAAAAGAAAGGTAAAAATGATATGTTTTGGGCATAAGTTGGTGTTGCTGCATTAAATGCTGAATCTTTTGTCTCCCAATAGAAGCATGAGGGCCAGCAACCTTGCCTTAGGTAGAAGCTCACTGAAAGAGAAAATCCCAGGCACTCATCTGCAACTTCAGCAAGGACATTTCTGAAGACAAATAGTACTGCAGGAACTAGGTGCATTTATGGTTGGTCATGAATAAATAATAATTATATTAAAGGTGTAGGGTTGACTGGGCAGGCTTCCTGTTCTGGAATTGGAATCTCTTAAAATCTTTAGCCATTTGGGTTGTGATTGAAAGCTGCATGATGTTTCCACATTGGAGCTCATTGCAGGGAAAAGCTTAAATCTGTCAGTTGTTCGAAAAGCTAATGGAGACATTAAAAATATAGCAGCTTAATGAGGAGAAAACAGGGTGTGTGGGGAACACGTGTTACTAGCATATGCTGTAACTGGACTGTGAGTGGTCTCCACATATTCATGAATGATGGCTGACCTCTACTCTGCTAGGGCACATGTGTGCACGTCCATCATGACAACACACTCTGAACTTACTCCACCAGAGGTTCTTGGGAACATAATCCCCATATCTGTCTCCAAATATAACTCTGCTGGTCTGCAATATAAGGCAGTGGGGAGAGCTGCTGCATTGAGGAGCCATTTGGAAACTGCTGCAGTGATATTCACAGAGATCTCTATGCCTGGTTGATGACCTTCTTCACTAAGAGGCAAATGTCTGCAGCTTGTAAAAGAAAAAGATGCCTCTGAATGCCTTTCCACTTTTAAAAGCTGCTCAGTGCCGGCTGAGCAGAGCAAGTGAAACCCACAAGTGGCAGCGCTTACTGTACCTGTACTGTATGAATGTATGCAGCCATACAGCTGGACAAGGAGGCTTGTCCCAAGCAAGGCACTGGGAATAATTGTTGGAGCTGCCTCCAACTTAGAGCTAGAGCTTTGCCCTGAGCGAAACCACTAACTAGGCACTGTTTCAAAGTCAGTTCCTGTGGAAATAAGGCCAGCAACACCTCTCTGCCTCAGTGTCCTCCTTTTTAATCTGTTTGTAAAACAAGACTGCAGAACAGTTCATAAGGGATTAGGAAAGACTCATTCATTTGTATTTAAAGAACATCAGGATCCTTGGAGAAAAGCTCCTTATTAGAGGAATAATGAATACAAAAAATAATAACAATTCTATTATCACTGGGAAATTGTAGGGATTTGGTCAGCAGCACTTGACTATAGCTTTATTTGTCCTGTGGATTACAACAAAAGAACAAATCATCCTCTCTAAGTATTTTTGAATATGGAGGATGAAAATTATATATTGCAATCTTTTAAAAGAAAATTAAAACTTTAACTCTGAGGTGTGTGTAATAAAATGGCACTTTAATTCTCTGGTGTGCCATGTAGGCTTCTTCTGTTAATTTATTCACTTCTTTTCTTTTTGTGCTTCATGTAATATTCTGAAGTTATTAATGTGGCAATATATTTGACCACAAAAACCTGCCTTCTAGTGTTGTTAAGATTGTGAATTAACTCCACAATGGAAGGCATTTCTGACTTCAAGGCAAAGAGATCATACTTGGGATAAAATGATTAACAGTGTGACAGATGTGCAAGAACTTCTAGCAGAAGGTTTTCCCAGGTGTCTTGCCATTATATGTGTGTAGGCTTAGGTCTGTCAAGCCTGTGGGACTCCAGCTGTCAGTACTGTGTTTCTGTGGCGCTGACACCTGTGAACACCACACCTGAGCTGCTGCAACCTGTGCTGGTATGGCATGGCCTGGTTTTGGGTAGCAGGGGGGCCGCAAAGGTGGCTCCTGTGAGAAGCTGCCAGGAGCTTCCCACCGTGCCCGGCAGAGCCAGTGGCTGATGGCT
>VYXC01001261.1:683080-743716 GCA_013397175.1 Platysteira castanea
CTGTGTGCCCGTGGGAGGGACTCACGCTGCAGCAGGTGCGGTTTGGCTGCTGCTCGGGAGAGTGGGCCCACGCCGGGAAGTTCCCGGAGAACTGTCTCCTGTGGGAGGGACCCCACGGCCTCACAGGGGAAGACTCCTCTCCCGGAGCAGTGCAAGGAAATCTCGGTGATGAACTGACCAAACCCCTGTGCCCTGTCTCCCTGTGCTGTCGGTGGGAAGGAGGGAGGGCCCGGGGGGTGCAAGGTGTTCTAAGGGCTTATTTTACTTCTCATTATTGTCCTCTGATTCTGTTAGTAATAAATTCACTTCGCAACTTAAGTTGAGCCTGTTTTCCCTTTAAAGTGTTTCTCCCAGCCCGTATCTCACTTATGAAACGTTCATTAACTTTTTTTTCCTTTTCCCTCCTCTGCCGAGCTATGGCAGAGCAGGGTGAGCAAGTGGCTCTCGGGGGTTCCTGGCGTTGGGCCAGTGTCAAACCACAGCACAACCCCTGGGACACAGCATGATTCCCCCTGGACAGCACTGCAAGCACTGGTGTACTTGGGATACCTTCCAGTGCCCAGTGAGGGTGATAGGTGCCAGGCTGAGGTCCCTGTATCACACCTCCCAGTACAGCACACACTGCAAAATCCACTTGGTAAGGAGGTACCTCAGCCCTTAAATGACTTGTATGTCATCTGTCTTATCTGGGTAACCCAAAACCAAGCAGCAGCCAACAGAAAGGAATTTGGTGGGATGAATTTAGTTCAGTGCAATCTAAACTATATCTTCATAATTCTACAAATACTTCCAGAACCAAGATGTGGTCCTAGAAAGGCCCCATCAGTTTCATTTGTACCTCTGAGCTGCATCCTCAAAGGCTGACACTGCACCTTGTAGTGATTGTAGCATAAAGCCTTGACTTACCAGTGCCAGCCTAGGTTGTAGGTACCTGCAAATATCTTTTCTCATCAGACTCATTCCATTATCCCTGTGTTTAGGCACTTCTAGGACCCATCCTGCAGCAGTGGTACAGTTTACACTGAATGCACAGTGTAAGTAATGGGCACAAGTTCAGGACTCCCTTTCTGTGGGGTTTTGGCAATGGAAGGCAAAAACTGGGGGAAAACCAGGTTTTTGTTAGGGGTAGTTGCTAGGATTAATATCAGGCATGAGGAATGGGAGTAGTAAAGGAGAAGCTAAACTGACTGGTGTATTCTACACACAGCATCAGGGGTTACTGAGGCCTTGGCTCTGCTGTGGATGTAGTATGCACTCCTGGGGCAGCCTGGAGAGGCTGTCTTGGCAGAGAGCTATAAGGAGCAGGGTTTTCCGAAATACTTTTCTCAAGCACAGTATTGGTGTGTTGGCTCTGGTCTGTGTATCTCCGTGCTGGTGGGCTACATTCATGCCTCCAAAATGTCTGCTTCATGCTCAGTGGTTACAAAGGCACACAGAAGACTGGGAAAGGGACCAAGAATAGTATTGTGTCCTCACATAAATCCATTCTGAATACTGTCTGTGGTGCTTGCTGCTACCTCAGAACAGTTGTAAGAGTAGGTTAAAGAAGGTCTGGAGAGTAGAAGCTTAGAGAAATGCAGAATATTTTCTTCCATCAGAAAGACCATCAGCTCCGGTGCTGTTGTGTGAGCCTTCACTTGATACCTGAGCTCCCTGACTCTTGGCACAAGCAAAAGTGGTTGGTTGGTGTTGTGTTTGCCAGGGACTGGTCAGAGGCAGGTTGCATCACCCTAGCCCATTGCTGGAGTTCTTCTGGAGAAGAATGAGGTAAAGTTAAGGTGAATTTTTCACTTAATGAAGAAGAGTTGAACTATAACTGCTCACGTCCCTCACTGCTTCCAGGCAGAGAGGTGCTGAAGTGGGGTCAAGCCATGGCCACCCTCTCCTCTGTCCTCCAATCCTTGTGCTCAGCACACTGAGAGCTGAGCACATGCACTTGTTCCAGGGCTGTCAAATGAACAGTGAAAGGAAACAGACTTCAAAACTCATTTAACTGGAAAAGAGCACCTGTCTTTTTAGGCCAAGGCAGTGTTTGCTTGTCACTCCTGTCAGCAGCATGGGCGCTGCCCAGAAGGCTCTTCAGGCACCTGGTTGTGTTAGGGGGAGCTGTGAGGTCATGACGCAGCACCTATAGTGCTGGCAGCCCTGGGGCAAGGGGAGGTGGGTTCGGTGTCAGCCCTGGGGTATCACTGCCTGCACCCCTCGGCTCACTCCAGGCGCTGTGCCCCAGCCATCTCACACTGTCCCGGCCGCGGTGGGGGAAGGAGGGCCTTGGTACAGGCAGATTTCCTCTAGGCAGACAACTGGGTATGTACCTCTTTAGTTCTACGTTCTGGGTGAAATGCTGCTTCCTGACTGATTATGAAATGAAATACAACCTGCACTGCATATATGAACTTGTTACTGGTGAGGGATTGCACCCTGTCTTGCTCAAATGTGCCAGAAGTTTCAGTGTCCACCACCTCTCTCCCTCTTTCCAGCCTAGCTCTGAAACCCTGCTGCAGTGCAGAGATCAGGAATGACGCTCAGGTCTTAGGGCAAAAGCTTAGGGCAAAGGCTGGTCGGGGTGTGGTGCATGCCCAGCACCATGGGCATGACAGGGCTGTGCACAGGGCTTCTCCAGCAGGGTGACAGCTCAGCATGGTTTGCTTTGGAAGGTTGGAAGAAAGTGATGTAGAGGAGAATTCCTCATTTGTTTAGGTGCCTTTGATTTGATCCTATGAAATCTTAATCTGCTCATATTTCCTGCTGGAAAATTCACAAGGAATATACAGAAATAGGACCAGACCTGCAAATTTTAGATGAAAAACAATGGCTTTGCTTGTACTGCTGCTCCTAGTTATCCCTTTATTCTTTTCTTAACTTTTTAGGACTTTGTCATTATCCCTACTCCCTTTAAATCTCCTCTAGTATGTATTTCTTTTATATTTCCTTGCTGTGGGTATCTTGGACATTCGTGCGTTTCTCTCCCCTTTCTAGGGCCAGAGTCCGGCCACCTCTCCTCAGCTATCTCAGCGCTTGGTGCCAGGGCTAAGCTGCTCAGGAAGGCTCCTCTCTCATCTGCCAGGTGTCCTGAGATTGTGATTCTTCCTTACAGGAAGAAGGGCATTTCAGACATCCCAGAGGTGTCTGCTAACCTCCACAGATGTGGAAAGGAGCCAAGATCAGTTTAAACTTGTAAAAGGCCAGCAGTGAGTGTGATGGATTTTGTCCACTGGATCTCACCTTCTTGCTCATACAGGATATTAGGCACTAGAGCTTTTCTCTACCTCACATTGTGAGCTATTCATGCATCCAGTACTGAAGCAAGTGTTCTTAAGTGTCTCTGTCCCCTGAGGGTTAATGTTGCAGTGACCCAGCCCACTAAGGGGCTGCAGCAAGAAATCCTCCCCCAGGCTTGAATGACAGGCTTCTTCTAAGACACATTATGCCAGTGTACCCCAGTTCTGTTCCTTTGACTGATTTGTTGTTCTCCCTGCCCTTTTATCCCCTAAATGTATGATTTCCCTTCCCTGCTTCCCCATTACCCCCCGTACCTTCGTCCCTCCCCCGCAGTATCCCTGGTGGTTCCCTTGCCCTAGTCCCATCTCGGTACCACCCTGCACCCCGATACCACCGGACCCCATATATTAGCCCTGAACCCTATCCTCCATTTTGTCCTTGGCCCCTGGTACTCTCCGTGATGAGGCACCAATAAACCTCTCGTGGAACACCATGCCAGGACCCTTCCTGACTCTTCTGCCGTCCGCCTGCGAGTGTGTGAGTGCCGACTGCTTCTCTGGCTGAGATGGATGCTGCCTGCCTTCGCTCCTGTGTGAGCCTGGTCCCTTTTGAGCTGCTCCCTCCAGGGAGCCCACCCTTCTATGGAGGCTCAGCAAACGGAGAGGACGGGAGCTGTCAGTGCATCCGAGCTCTCCAGCTGGAGTGCAGCGGCCCCGCCGCACCGGCTCCCCCTGCGGAGACGCTTTCGGGAGGGTCGCGGCACCTTCCATCAGCGCATGCTGCGACAGGTGAATTGTTGCATTCCTATGCCCTCCCAAGAATAATAAATAATACCTTCTATTTATAGAGCTTCAGGGTTTCTGTAAGAGCCCCCTTTGGGATGGAACATACCAACAGTTAGTGCATAGCAACCCTAGACAACAACTTAAGACATACGAATGTATCCAGTTGAAGCTGAAGCTGAGATTTCTTTTGGCGGTAGATAATTGCAAAAGTTATTAATTATTATTGTTGTTGTTTATGCAGCTCTAGACTCAAGAGCAATAGGCACTTTTAAAATACTACCAGCAGTTAGAAAAAAGCACAAAGGTATTACAGTCATACCACAGTAATTTGCAGAAGGCAGAATGTGCTAGTAAAAATCCTCCCTTGGAGATTTTTCCATCTAGGACTGAGCATAAGCTATTGAATAGTCCATAATGCCAGAAGAGGAGAAAGATGGCTTTTTCATAAATTCCCAGTGTAAACTTGAGCATAGTTGCTCCAAAGCTAACAATATCTACAACGTATGTTTTAGGTGTTTAAAGGTGAGATTTGGAAAGAATTCTAATACAAGTATTTGATATGAACCTCTATGTGTTTTGCAGGGTGATTTTATTCGAGTTGACAGTAGTTGGGATTTTTCGTCTTAAGCAACAGGAACATGTGTACATAGGCCTGGATTTACAGATCTTCTCTAAGTGCAAGGTTAGGTGTTTGTTCACTCTGGTATCAGCCACAGTGGAAACCACTGATAAACTGGATGAATATTATTAAAATCTCACAGACTTCACAAACTAATGTAGCTCAAATAGTAAATAGAAGGACTGTGTGATTATATTGGAAGTATCTTTTAGAAGCAATGAGTCTGCAAATTATTTTTGAATGAACTATGACATTTCATAACTGTTTTACATTGATGCCAAAATAAGTGGTATAGCTGGGAAAGGTGCAAAGGAAAATGTGAACCAGGACACTGGAATTAACCATTCATCAAGGCATCTAATGTTGAACAATATAAAGATATTCTTATTTAAATGGTGTTTCATTTTTATGCATTTCGAAACACAGCACCCATTAATTGCTTTCTTTGTATTTTCTGGTCTTGCATTACTAGCATGGAAGTTTTGTATTTTTTCCCTTCCATTGTTTTCCTAAAAATCTGCAGCCTTCCAGAATCGGTAGAGAAATTTTTTTCAGTGGAGATGTTTCATGCTTGTCATGCTCAACTAGGCTGGAAAAAGACTAGTCCAAGGTGTCATTAGCATCCCTCCTGTGAGGACAGCACAAACTCCATCTTTGAAGCAATAAGCAAGCAGAGCATGTTCCAGCTCCCAGTCATGTCTGTGGAATGTTTTCTGTTGATTAGAGCTGGCTCAGCTGCTTATGCCAGGCTGCTTCTGCAAGTAAACATCAGTTTCCAAGCTATCCAGCTTTCGTGCACCACTTTGAAATGTGTGAGAGGCCACTGTCCTTCAGTAGGACTGGAATATTGAAATCAGAGGGACTTGTGATCCCAAATGACAGGGACACGGTTAAAAATGTTGCAGTTGGAGACATCAAGCCTTGCCTCTTTGTTCAGGCCTGCATGCATACACAGTCATTTTATTAATGGATTTCAGATACACAGTGGATGTGGGAATTGCTCCTGTGTTTTGAAACAGCAATACTTTCTGTCACTAACTAAAAGATTGCAGTGGAAATGCACTAGGAGCTTGCAGTTCTTAAAGGCTGCAGTCTGTGCTCCATATTCAGTGTACCTGTTTGCTGTGTTAGAATTTTCACCAGTAAAAATTTAATTATTGCTTTATGTTTATCTTATTTTGTCTAAAACATTTTGTAAACTTTAAAGGAAACCAGTTGTGACTTTTTTGAAAAGATGGTATTCATCTCTTTATTCTCATTGTATTTTTATTCAAATATTTGACAGCATGAATTTTCTGATGAGTTTAGCAGACTAGAAACATTAAAAAAATGCCTGACAGCAATGGTTTATACAATCATAATTCAAAACACATGCCTTTTCGTTAATGGAATGAGATTAAAGAATTATTTTGTTTGCCTTTGTCAGTTTATTGATACCAGCCACTTTAGTACATTTCATACAGTGACTTCAGTCCCAGGAATCACTTTACTGCTAGAGTAGTCTCTGATTACCTGGGACTCATCTAATTAATCATCATTAAGGAGTTGTGACATAGTTTTTGGGCCTGGGGGAATTCTTAGGGTGTTTTCTGATGGCATCTTCCTACCTACCCCACATGTATCACTGACTCCGTTTTCCAAGTTCATCTACAGGGAAAGTATGAAAATCCACCCCTGGCTGCCCAGTTCACCCAATTCCCTAGGCAGATTTTGCATGGACCTTTCAGGCAGGTCCTGGGCTGTGTCAGCCAGCCCAGGTGTGCTGCACGCAGAGGAGCTGGGACCGATTCCCACAGCGCAGCAGCACGACAGAGTTCTGTCTCTGAACGCCCTGCTTCTGTTTCCTCACTTTTCTGCAGTGGTTGCTTTCCTGTTCCTCATTTGGCTCCTTTCTTCTCAGTCATTATTTAGCACTCTTCTGCAGAGAAGCACATTTGCTATCTTTCAGGCCAGGTTTTTAGCTGTTCTTGGCCTTGCTGTGTTTGCATGAATTCCTCCCGCTAACACTGATAATCCCACTGCTTGTTAATCTTTCATTCCTGGCATTCAGCAAAACCTTGAACAATTACACATTGGCTTTTTCTGAAAGGATGGGCATGAACTTCTCGTTCTCTCTCTAGCACTTTCTGGTTTACTGAATGCTGGTTTTAGATTGCTTAATTTTTTTAAACGTGACTTAAAGTCATATCATTTTAGAAAGAGGATATTATAATTACTCAGATTACTGGAATGAGACATGCAAACAGCTGTGTTTCTTCTTGCAGTTAACTGGTGTGCTCTGATCTGCTGGGGGACTGGAAGCAGGTTAGGCAAGTGTGTTTGCTGTGGCTTGCATACTCCTGGTACCTGTTTTTCTGACAAGACACGCAAAAATGAAATATTTTTCAAAACCTTTGTGGTTTTCAATAATCCTTTCCTGAGAAGCACTCTGAGCTAGAGAGAAGGTTGGTTTGAGTAGGAGGAAGTGCAAATTTAAATTCCTTCCCTGTGTGATTCACATCTGGGCTGAAACCTTTCTCCTAAACCAAGCTGGGCTCCCCATCACTGTCCACTGGTGCTCCAGTACAAAACCATGCAGGGAGATACTTTGCACCTCAGTATCTTCTGAACACATTTTGCAGGACTCTGATGTTTTGAGATAATGCAGGTGTGTTTTTATACTTCATTGACTGCTGAGGAATAAAATTATATTACAAAATTTTCTTCTGCTGTACTCCACTCTTTCTTCTTCTTGGCCCACAGAACGTGTATTCTACAAAGTATTCTACAAACCAGAAAATGAAAACCCATGTAATTCAGGCAAATCGTTAGACTATAGCAAGTTTTAATGTTTTATCTTTTCTCTCTTTACCTCTTGCCACCCAGAGATAAACACACATTTGAACCTCAGTACCTCTGCAGCACCAGCTGAACTGCAGCATATCACAACTTCCTCTTTTCATTTCCCAGCATCTGGGGGGAGCCAACCCTGCTCACACTCTCCAAACCCCATCTCTCAGCTGTGAAGAAACCTGGGACAGGAGAGAGATGGTGATTCTGTGGAAACTTGCATAGGAATTCATCCAGTGTGTTGTGCAAAATGCAAAATACTGCATGAAATGCGGATGGAGGTGTGTGGGGCTGGAACAAACACCATACTATCTGGTTCACCTTGTCTGTGGTGGGGTGAGAGAATCAAAGACTCTGAGAGCAGCCATGTGACATCTCTGGATGGACTAGACTTCTAGTTGCCTGGGCTCTCATACGATCCCCTAAAAATAGCCCCTTATGGTTCCCATCATTGTTTGTCCAGCTATTTTAATTAGCCTGTGGTCTCCAGTTTTTGCTTTGCAATTTGTAAATGGGAAACATTTACACTAGGCCAGTAACCCCACATTCTTCCAACCTTTTCTGAAATCAGATGGATTATAGCTATGTTTATAAATTACCTAATGCATTTGGCCTAGTATCTCTAAATGTCACTGGCTTCTACATAATGTTTTTAATGAGAACTAATTTTTAGATCACTCAGACTATTTACAGGTATTTTTTCCCTCATCTGATATGTCACAAGTGTGCTCATTTCTTAAACTTTAGTTGAAAGACTGGTTTATTGCATATCCTGGCACAGGCTGAACCTCTTCTGCAAATTGCAAAGTGCTGTCAGTTTTTGCTGACACATCCTGATGAGAAGGGAAGGATTTCCAAGGAAAACCAATGCCCAGAAGGCAGATAGGTACTTAGCCAGTTTTTTTGGCTATTTTAAGTAGTGCAAACCCTTTGAAAAATGGGCCCAGGTAGAAGAGTGTTTTGCAGGTTTAATGTTTACTTGTAGAGTAATTTAGCCTTCTTCTGCTGTTTAACATTCTCCATAGTTAGTTTCTTTTCCGCCACATCTCTCTTCCACTCTTGGCAGAGTATTTAATAGTGAAGCACTTATTCAAAAGCATCTTTCTGGGGTTCTTCATGTGTGATAACTCCACGTGAGATGGCTGAGTCACTGGTAAAAGCATGACTGCTCCTGACCAAAAAGTCAGTTTGATTTGGGGGAAATAAGCAGGATGAGGTTCTGACTGACATCCTTGCCAAAAGTGTCATTGAGGCTGTGTTTTTAGAGTCCTTCTAGTCTACATTCTGTTTCCAAAAGCCAAAAGAGAGATGCTGAGCCCCAGACTGGTGCCATGGTCGGGCACTTCACAGAGTTTTAGGATGAGTGTTCCGGGCTGGAATCCAGACAAGTTGTTTCTGAGTCAGCTGAGTCTGGGTGCTATTGATGGCACAGCAACAGAGAGAGATCAGGAGATCAGGAATTCTTTTAATATTGCATGTAAGGTCTTATTAACAGATGGACAAAAAGATGGTGGAACCAATCTCTGCCAGTGATCATAAATGCAGTCAAATCCAAAATGTAGTGAAGTTTGTTGGTTTCATAAGAAATCTGATTTCAGAGAAGAAACATAGCAAATTTTTTAATGAAATAATATCTTTTACTACTTTCTGAGGTCAGGATAAAAATAGTTTTGACATTTTATTATATTAAACATCATATTATAAAATTATGAAATACAAAATTAGAGAAATATTTCTTTTTCTTGAACCCTTCTCAGATTTCTTCTGGAGCTTCCTTTTGAAGAGACTTTTTACCTTGCTAGGCTTCATTCAAAGCTTCAATAAGAACAAATAGGAAAAAAATGCAAGGGCTTAAAAAAATTCTCTCCTTGTCAGAATTCTAGGAGTCCCTGGAGTTGGGACCAATAAACTGCATCTTCCAGCAAGGTTTGAAGGAGTAGACCTACCCTAAGGAGTAGAGCTGGAGAGAGGCTGTGGCTGAGTCTTGTTGCACGAGGGCTGGATAAGCAGCCCTTCCAGAAAGGTGCAGAAATGGCCCCAAGGGGAGAGGCCATAGGACTGCTAATGATTCTCAGGTACTGGGGACTTTTATGTTCTCACCTACATTTTCTCAGCTGGGTTTGTCAAGACAGAATCTGCTTCAAACCAGGATGTGTAAGGGGCTGGACACAGACAGAGAGGAGTATGACCTGTCATTTCCCCTGATACCAGGTGCAACACAGCCTGTGTTGGCTGACAGGAGGTGCTGAGCAGAAAATGCAGCCTTGATCTTGTTCCCCTTTGGGAGAGAAAATACCTGTGTCAGTACCTCCCTACTTCACTGCTTTTGTTCGGCTGATACGACCCTGAGGCTGCTTTGTCCAGCCGATGTTCTACACTCACCTGCACTCCTTGTCCAGTGCCCAGAGATCAAGTTATTCCACTCACCATGATAATAGCCAACAAATCATTCAATCTGTGGCTGCCAGGTAAGAACTGAAGCTGCCTTCCTCTGCTGGACAAAAAGTGCTGTAAGCAAACAACTGAAAACTCAATATAGTCTTATTGCTCTCATGGGCTCCTAAATAGACCCCTTGCCTGTTAATGCCATGAGAATTATAAAACATTTAATTTCTACAACCAAAACAGTTTGATGCTTGTGTTTCCTAGTCCAGGATGATGTTTTCATTTGTTTATAATCAGTTCCACTTTTTGGTTTCCATATACCAGGGACTTTTTGTATGTGATTGGTGCATTGACCCCTCGGGCTCTGCATACTGCTTCTCAGGGATTTGCAGCTAAGGTAACAAAGGAAAAAGACTGTCTCTGTCAGTAGGGCAGAACTCCATTTATTTCCCTGGAGAGAGTGTTGGGATGGGATACAAATCAGAAAAGGCTGACAGCTACTGTTCTTGCATAAAGCTCTCTTGTCAGAATTCTCAGCATTGCTAGGCATACGAAGTTTCAAGTGCGAGTGTGAAAGATGGAGTTCCTTATGCTTACAGACATACATACATTTTCTATTGACATATTTGTGCAAATTGCAG
The DNA here is from genome assembly GCA_013397175.1 of Platysteira castanea. Classification (NCBI taxonomy): domain Eukaryota; kingdom Metazoa; phylum Chordata; class Aves; order Passeriformes; genus Platysteira; species Platysteira castanea. Next base: position 693,562 of record VYXC01001261.1, read on the forward strand.
ACTGTTTTCATACAAGTTTAAAATTTCATTCCAAATTGCTGTCTACAAAAGTTCAGTGTGATCTGTTATTGCTCTACATTCACTGAAAGGAAGCAGCAGGAATTTTTGATTTTTAAATTTCCTGGGAGCAGGATAACAACATCTAAGTGCCACTGGGCTGTGTTTGCTGTGTGTTATTCAGTAATTTTCCCCAGAAGTGGTTTTATTTTAATGACAGGCCATCTGATCCCAGATTCTCATGTGAACACCAAATTAGCAAAAATATATATATATTTATTATCACCGTATTTGAATAAGCATAATGCCTATCCCAAGATTTGAGTCCTTTCAAAGCTGGAGTCTGTGAACCACATTTATCCTGATGAATATTGTTAACCACAGCTGCTTTCATGTGAGAGGCCTGTTTTGGATTTTCCAAGCAATCAGCCAACCTTCCTGCATTAGAAGTTACCATTTCCATAGGGATCTTTCTAGTTGCGATTCAGCCTCTCAGCAGTTCACAAGTTCAGGGCTTACAGAAAGCAGGGCTATACCTGCCTCTCTTCATAGACAGCAGAGATGAGTTTATTTTTAGCACAAGTATTCCAGAAATACATTCCTCCCCTCTTTAGAAATGTGTGGGAGAGACAGACACACATACAGACAGTTTCTGCTACATTAGTGGCAGTGAGTGCCTGAAAACTACTTTTTCCACTCTCTCTTGTAATACCAAACATTTTTTTTCAGTGTGCACCAGTTGTCTCCAATGTCTCAGTCCATAGATGCCATGACTCATGATACACCAGACCTTTGTGCATAAGTGCTCTTACAGGTGCAGAGCATGGGGAGCTGTTGGAACTCTGTAGTTCCAGGCCAGAACTTAGCACTTAGAAGTGCCCTGATGTTTGGCAAGACCAGCATTCAGTTTGGGATGAGTTAGGAGAAACACTTGAGCACAAAAAGCCCATACCAGAACTTGAGGAGAGTCATCTTTGCAAAATCTTTCTGCTGGAATCTAATGTGAAAAATACGCCTCTCTCAGGTTGGGAATTCAAAGCTGACAGTTGCTTTGGAGAAGGGAGGTCATTGTCCCTCCAAGGAGGGGCAAGCCTGGGCTTCTCTTGGATCTCAGGGACAATTAGTTCATCACAAATGTCCTGATGCTTGGAGAGTCTCAGGCAGCAGATACTGCATGGGTTTTGCCTTGCTCATGCTGTAGCAATGTAATTAGCAGCTCTTTTTAAAATGCAAATGAGCACTGGGTTCATGTGCAGTCCTGCTCTGCCATAGAAGCAGGGTTTGGGCTGTAGTCACAGGACATCCTGCTCTTCATTTTGCTCTGGGCTGTGATTCAAGTCCAACATGATGCTGAACCCCAGGAGAGTCCCATGACTCCAGTAAGGAGCTGGGTGCACACAGCATGGCAAAGGGTTCCATCCATTGTTTACATCTGCAGTGCAAAAACTTAGCTTGTTGACTTCATGGCATATGTCCCCCATTATCCAACATCCTAATGCAGTGCACCAAATGAAACCAAATGCTGGCATGTGCCTTCCAGGAGGACGGCTGATCTTGTTTGCTTTTGAAGGACAGTGGAAGAGCTCCTTACTCCAAGAACACTGGCTACATTTGTCCAGCCTTGATGATGAAACGAGCTATTTATGAAAAAGCACCCATAGGAGAGTAATGTGTTACTCATGTGCATATGTACACAGTATTTTTAGTGATGACCCTGATAAACACTTTGCCTCCCACCTGCAGGTACAAAACTGCAGTGCTCTGAGGTTGGATTCACTGGCAGCAGCAAGCCCGTGGCACAGCATTGCCTTCTGTATTAGTTATCTCTGAAGAATTACCAATGGCCAATCTGAATGTAAAAATAGCTGATGACTGTTTGTTTCATCTGTCTGTTACTCGACACCGCGTGGTTATTCCAATACGTATGTTTGCCTCTTCCCCACCATGATCTCCGTTTGGTTTCCCCTTGCCTGATAACTATTTAAATACATTTTACTAACTTCGGATTCCTTGCTCATTTCACTTCACCTGGCTGGACAGGTCAGCGAGGGCTCAAGGGTTAGCTCCTCCACTTCTATTGTTTTATTTATTTTTCAGTCATCTTTTTTATTAAAATAATAATGTTCAGAAGAAGAGTCTGACACATAAATAATGGGAACTGCTAATAGTAAGCAGGCTGCTCTAAAATGTGCTGGGGCTCTGACTTAAGGGAAGAAAGCACAGCCCTGCATTGTCCCTATCAGGAAACTGGAGCACAGAAGGTAAGGGGGAAGCATATGGGTGTTTTTAAAACAGAGAAATTGTGAAGAATGGTGGTTTCTAAGTGTGTGAATGTGTGTGCATTCAAGGATCAGTTGTGTGATTGATCAGATAGGAGAAATCAAACAGCATTTAAATCTTTTCTTCAGTGATTGGAGGTAGAATGTCCTTTCATTTTGTCCAGCTTTTTTTTTTCTCAGAGAAATGCAGGATTGTCTCTCAAAGTCTGTGTGTGGAAAGAGACATACACAGAGATTTGTTTGCAGTGATTACCGTTTATGACACGTAATTATTTTGCAAAGGGGCATAATCTTTTTAAAAGAGCACTAAATTGATATGAAGCTCCATTTAATTGCACATTGTGCGGTAAGCAACTTTAAGAAAATATACATTGGTTTTACTTTCCAGATGACTACTGCTTACAGATAACTCTTAAAAACTTCAGTGATTTGTATAGGGTTTGGAAAGCATTTATGTTTCTTTTTTTGGAACAAATAGGAATAGAATAATTTAAATATTTTATAAAAAGTAATTACCATGCTACAGAGCCTGACAAAGTAAGATAGTTCAAATACCTATGCAGTGCTAAGAGGCCACTATAAATGACTGCAACTATGACTTGTATCCAATTTTAATTATTGGAAGATTTCTTAAATGGCATAAGCTTTTCTGACTCCAGTTGTTGCAGAACCTCTTCGTCTGCTATCCCAAGGAACTGCATTTTATTACTCTAGCTGCGGAACTCAGCAGCAGAAAAAGAACAGAAATAATTAAAATGGAGCTTGAGAAGCCAAACTGCTTATACTTTTTAAAATGGCTTGTGAAGAGGCAATCTGATTAAATCTGAATAGAGAAAAGTTTTACAGCAGCAGACCAGAGTGACTGGTTCACACTGCCTTTGTACAGTGCCAGCTAGAGGGTTGCTCTCGAGTCCTCTGCCATTTCTGGGAGCGGGGCAGGGGAGAAAGAAAAGAGAGATGAGATAAGAAGGACAAATGAGCTTTCTAGACAGGATCAAAGTCTATGGCTCTCTTCCTTCACTTCTTCAAGGAACTGACCTTGAAAAAGCAAATGTCCTCAGTTAAATGCTTGAAGGATGAGGTCTGTGACAAATACTAAGTAAAAGATTACCAGTACACTGGAGCCCTAGCTACATTTCTCCATCCTTCCACGCTTGTCATTAGGAAGGTATTTATATATGCATTCTCAGTTTAGTTACCAAAATAGTTGTAACTTGAAGGCCACAGCTGGGTGGAGGTTTGCAGGTGTAATTGCATCCCTGCACTGCAAACCAAAAGCACACCAAAATATTTCTCTGTAGCCTCCTGCTCCTACCTGCTACTCTGAAATGCTTGTCTCACCTATACTAGCATTACTAGAGCTGTGGAAAAGGTCCACAAAACTGTTAATTCCTCCAAGTCCAGAAACAAAGTCAACTAACCCTATGAGCCATGTTGGCAGAAAATACCACTCATCTGTATCAGGCTTTCTTTAGTCCAGCTGAGTTTACACACAGGGAAAGTTGCTGGCAGAGGCAAATTCTGCAAGTGGTTTTTAGCTGCAGGCTTGCCTGCAGCCAGGGTGCCAGGTCACACAGAGCTTTGGCTACTCCAAGTGAGAGGGTGAGTTCATTGTTTTTAGAGGTAACTGTGCATTGCTTGAGGTTGTGTCGCATTTGGGGATCAGCTGTCTGTGAGCCAGCTGACAGGCGTGTGGGGAAAGGACCATAGTGGGAGCTGCATGTGTTCACTCAGAGGGGAACTTTACCCTTGAGATAAGGTTGTTCCTCTTCAATCAAGCCTGCATATGCTTTTGGATGTATCAGTGATTACTTACACATATCTAAAGTTGTGTGTATATATATAGATGTATAGATGTATAGATGTATATATATAATATATGTATATTTGTGTGTGTGTGTTAAGCTTGGTGTGTTGTGACTATCTTGTTGCTTGCCAGGTTTTTATGGCTTTCAAGTGTCTGTGGTGGGAGAGACTGCCACCAAGACCCCATCCTTTAGCAGTCTCAGAGAAATTGAGGCAGCACTGAAGCTGTAAGAGGACAACCCTCACCTAGAAGTAAGGTGTCCCTTGGGCTTCCCTGCCAAATGATCCTCTTTGGACAGGAATAGAAAGCAGATATTTAATTATAGTTCTAGGTTTCTTTATCATCCATCACCTGTGCTTGCAAATAATGATATACAAAAAGGCAGTAACTAGTAATGATTAATCTAAATAATCTGGTAACAGTCAGACCAATCTTTTCATGAGCCAAGAAGGTCAAACGGGGATGCATTTTTATTTTCAGCCTCTCACATAGCCACATCCCATTAGTTTCAAGGATGCTTTCCCTGTTACCTACACACTGTGAAAAGCTGTTTTGGGGACTGTGATAAGGCGATGACAGTCAGGTACACAAAGGCCACCTAAATCATACTTTCCACTTGCGAAAGACAGATATGAAAATCCCCGCAATTTCTGGAAGAGTCTCTATAAGAGAGGTATGTGGTTAACATTCGGCTACACCTTAGCATGCAAAGTCAGCAAACCGCAGTCTCTGGCAGTTTGCAGCTCCTGCAGATCCTCAGTCTCAGATGTGCCTCCATCTCTTGACTTTATCAGGATCAGACATAAGTTGTCATACCTCAAGGCCAGTTTGGCTTGCCTGTCTGCTTCACTGTAGACCCAGGTACAGTTTTGCACATTTCTGATGGCTTTTGTTCTGTTGAGATGTATTTCATGTGTCCCTGTCTCCATCCTTTGCATATTTCAAAGCACAGGGCTCCATTGTGCGGAAATTGGAATAAGTGCCCAGGACTGCCCAGGATGCTGGTGCAGAAACATTGTACTCAGAGGGAACTGACCCCTACAAGCTGTGTCAGGGTTTGTGCTGGGGCAGTGGGGCAGCACTCCTAAGCATTATGTTTTTCACTGAGACTCTTTATTTTGACTGATCTGCTTTGAAGCAGTGATATTAGGAATTGGCCTGTTTCTCCAAAACTGAGAAATTAGTCTTTGACCACGCTTGTGAACTGAATGGAGCCATAGACAAGTAGCTAGAATTGCCACTTCTGTGGTGTGTGAGAGAACTGAGGAGAAGGGATGGGAAAGGAGAAGTAGCTCGCAACAGCACTAGGCTGATGGTGATGCTATTGTTTGTCTGCTGGCTTCCTCAGAGGGTCTGGGAAAGCACTGTGCTGACAGCATCATTGAAGTTGCTGAGGGACTGACTACTGGAGTCATCAGTTTGTCTCTTGGGGAACAAGTGTGGATTCTGCTTAAAACTCTTGATGTTTCCTTTTCTGTCTTTTGCATATATCCTGTACAGAATAATCACAAGAACCGTAGCATGTGCATTAACTGTGAAAGAATGAGGAATTGCCTTGGGGACACACCATTAAATCGTAACAATTAATCAATCTCTGAATAGGAAGAGGGAGTTTGCATTTCCCAGGGCAAAACTGAAACAACTTCTGTGAGCAATGAAGAAAGAGGGAGCTGGAAGGAGCTTCCATCTTGTTCAGGGTGAGATTTTTTTTCCTGGTTTTTGCTCTCAAAAGGAGGAAAGTAGTATGGCCTCCAGAGATACCTGGAGGCAAGGGTGAGTGGGCTCCCACTGCCCTCTCAGAGTCCTCCCATAGGTGTGTGGCTGTCCCATGGCCATGTTCCAGATAGCAGGCAGAAGGCAAGCCACTGCTTTTGTCCTTCAACTGGAATGAATGGCTCTGTTATAATCACAAATGGTTGAGGAGCAGTTTGTCATCGGAGGAGAGATGTTATATGAAAGAATGGTTATGTGCTTGAGTCATACGCTCAGGCATGCATGTGAGTATTACCCTCCCTGCCACACTGCTTGCTCAGGAGCGGAGCTCTTTTGGCTGCATTTGAAAGCTATAGCAAGGTGTAAATAAGAAATAGCTCTGTTCCTGCAACCTGAGCCAGAAAATTTTGAAAACCAGAGCCTCCACCTCTCCCCCACCTCTAATACATACACCATTTTGTCTTTGGTAACATAAGACAGGTATTTCAGTATTGCCTCTCCCTAAATCCTGTGGAATTCAGTGGGTGAGAAAACTACTTGGAAGTTGGAACAGTTTTGAACCTAGCATGTACAAGCATCTTGAATTCTTTTCTTAATAGAAAATAGATTCAGCAAAGTCTTTGTCCAAACCTTGAAAATATCCAGAAGTTATAAAAACAAAGAGCAGATGAGACTACCAGTAAAAGAATAATACTTGTTTTCTGCACGCCTGTCATTTCCTGAGACTGTATCCTGTGTGGTGGGTGTGGGTCAGACTCTCCTTGTCAAGAAGCTTAAATGGTTTAAGTGTAAACTTGACAGTGCTGATGGTATCAGTGTGTTGGGGCTGATGAGCAGAGGTCAGTGTAAGTGGGGTATGATTTCAGATTCCCCAGCCTGGAAAGAAAAGTGAGGCATGGCTTGTTGCTAGCTGCAGATTTCCTTGTGTAGGTCACAGAGGAGAATACACCTGCCTCCCTCTTGTGTCTAACACACTTGCTGGTATCGTTACAATTTTCCCATGACATGGGCTGGGACTGTCTAGTGTTCTCCTGATTACAAGGCGTCCAACCATTGTATTTGTTTTCTTGCCCATGCATTTTTTTTCCTTCCCTACTTCTCATCTCCCACCTCTAGCCATTGCAATGCTGTGATACTCCACAGCTTTCCCTCTGCTTTCCCTTTCTCCCATTCAGGAAGTAAAAACTCAGAAGCTTTCATCATGTAAGTCTTGATTGAGACTGAATGGAAGGAGATGAATGAATACCTGTCTCATCAGCTAAAATCCTGCCAGTGCTCAGTGAGGGGGCTGTGCCATTGTAATGTCAGTTGTCACCACCAACTAGTGAGGAAGGCTTGAATTTTAACAATATTAGCAAGATTTAGGTATCAAGCACCTGAGATGAAGCAGAGATCTTTGCAGTCAGTTACCTCCAAATCTGGATGGATTTCACTCTACAATATAATGCCAAGCTACAGCACTATACTCAGCTGAAAGTGGGGAGGATTTTTGCAGAAAATAAAGTACTATGAGTTACAAAGGGCAGTGGGAAGGCATATTGTTGCCTTACCTGATAAAGGTTAAGCTCTTCTTGTGTGATTCAGAAAACACTGATTTGGTTCCTTGCCCTGCCACAAGTGCCGTTTGATCTTGGGCAAATCAGTCAGTTGGGCCTTAGCTGCTGATCTGTAAATGAGACACAGACCCTGCTTGCAATGGGAGAGTTTTCAAAGAAAAATAGCCACAAGGTATTCATGTACCATATTGCTGGGGAGCTGTATAAATATCTTGGTGTATAGTGACTGACCTAGTTACAGACAGTGGCCTTTTCCAGGCAGACATTTAATGCCAAGAAATGCACTGTTTGGGTTCAGTTACTTAAATGTCACTTGTCTGTGCTGACTTCAGGTCCTGGGAGGAGCACCACCCCTTTTGCTTTGTGTTTCTCATAGACTCATGCCGTTTGTCAAGTGCTGCACCTTGGCCTGTGTCAGTCCTGTGCTCTGTGCCTCTGACTTCCCCTGTCATGTCTGCATGTTACTGACTCTTCAAAGGCAGTGAACCAGGCGATGGACAGGATGGACAGGAGTTGCAAGAAAGCCTCAGTCCAGATACAACCCTTTCTGAGAGACATCTCCTTCTTCCAGACTTAACAGGCCTGTTGGCAGGATGGGGCATTTGGAGGACATTGGGAAAGGCAGTCCGGAGACCGGCTGGAAATAACTGTTGGGTCTTTGCCATTGAACCAGAAAGGGAGAGGTAGAGACACTTGCAGTCTCTGTTCCTCCCATGTTTCTTCATGTGAGGTCTTCATCTTCCAGTGTTTGAAGCTTTGTGGTCTGAGCTGGAAAGGTAAGCATTTCAGCTGGGGCTGCAAGAGGTTCCCCTCCTTTGAGGAAAGGACACAGCAGGATGCAGAACACACAGTCATTAGCTAGGTGCATTTCTTCCTTGTATTCATACTTCCACCAGCCTACACTGACCTTCCTTGAACTGATGAGTCCCCGGTTCCAGCTCCCATGGGAACAGATGCAGTAGCTTCAGTAGAGCTCGCTGGAAGAAAAAGACTTCAGCTCTTTTCAGAAAAAAAAAAAAAAAAGAAAAAGTGGTTTGATTAAACAAGTAAAATCACAATCATATTCATTTTAATGACATTTCCCCTCGAAAGATAATTGGAAATTTATGGGCTTTATAGTTTGAAATATTTACTTAGGGAAATTTCAAAACAAGATTACACTCTGTTGCAGTACCATCAGAGTATTGTTTGACATAGAAAATAAAATGAAAAGTTTCAGTTAATGTTGAATAGCATACACCCTCTTTGATGTAAGGACAGTAATAACATACTATTATAACTATTATAGTATATATACATGCTATTTCTCATAGCCTATTTTACTAAAAACGGTGAAATAACCTAAAATAAAAAAAGGGGGGGTCCAATTCTAAATGAAATTTTGAAATTCCCAATTTAATTTCTCTTCAGAATCTTTATTCCATGTGAAATTTCAAAAATTATTTAAATGAGAACAACCTCCCCAAATACATGCACAAACATATTTCCAAAACTTGTTATTGTCCATGGGATGGCAATTCAGGTTGGCAGCCAGCTCTGCTGGTGCAGTCTGGAACTATACCACGCTTACCCCAACACTCTTAGGTCTATGTATTCTAGTGAATATTGCAGAAAAGAGCAAAATTACTTTATCCCAAATGCACTGCTCTTTTCAGTGGTGAGCAATCCAGGTTAGAAAATCAGAATTGTCCAGAGGGCACAATTTGGTGACATAGCAATATGGTAATGGTTCCAAACGCCTTTCCTTTGCATGTTGGTCTGCATACCTCATGGGGGTGAGGTTCAGCTCTTCACAGATGTTGAATTTTGCTTTACTGTGGTTACAGTTGCATATGCAGCTTCTGGATAGTGCACCAGTGTTGGCTGAGGAAGTAGATGTATTCAGTCACCAATTCTGTTCTCAGTTATTCTACTGACGTCAGTAAAGTGATTCTAGATTTATACCAGCGTAACTGAGAACAGAAGTTGGCCCAAAGTCAAGAACAGTCTCTCCTCTTCTCTGGCCCAGAACAAGCTGTTCGAGGCATAATTGCCAGGCCAAATCCTCAGGGAAAATGGACCCAGTTTCCTACACTGGTTTGGGTCAGACACATGGTTTCTTCACCTTGCTTTCCAGTGCAACGATCAAAGATCTGGTGCTGGAATAGTTGAGGTCACCTTGTTCTATGCTAGTCATTTCTGTCAGTGTTTGGGATTTTCACCCTAAGCTGGAGACATCCACTTCTCCATTCTCCATCTGCTGGGGTGGGTATTTGTATTTGATTAAAGTGGTTCCCCTTTCCCCAAGCAAGAGAATTCACTTTGCTTTCCCTTTATGACTACAAAGAATTGCTGAAAGTGATCTTGTTGGATGAGGAAAACAGAGGTTTGTGCTAAGAGATTTAATTTTACAGCCGCCTCAGTCTAGAAATTGCCTTTTTTGACAGTTCAGGGAAATGTGGCTTGAGCACTACTGTCTCTCTTGGAAGCAGCTCCCCTCCTTGTTGAGGGTGTTGTGACCCTCCCCCGGGTCCACATGCCTGAGGGCTGCTCAGAGAGAGGGTGTGCCTGGAGCAGCCCAGGCAGCAGGGCAGATCAGAGACAGCATTGTCTCCCACACAGCCCAGTGTGAGCATCCCACAGAGCCCGGCAGCCCAGCACAAGGGATGTTCAGGTACTCTACACCAGACTACAGGGGTTGTTCATTATTTCTCCTGGACATCCTTCTGGCTTCTTGTCTCTGGCAGGGTGACCTTTAACTCCCTGACACCTTTTTGTTTGTTTTCCTAAATGCATGACGAAGACATCAGTGCTGTGATCACTGGACGACAGCAACACACTCTGTAGTCATTAATGTGCTGATCACTGCTGCCATGCAGGATTCTCTGGCAATATCCAAGAGACCTCACTGAGCCAGCCCTACTAAGGCTAGAGAGGGCTGGAAGCGCTGGCTCAGCTTGATGACACAAAGCTGAAGAGACCTGAGCTCTCATCTGGTTATGAACTTCTGTGTGTGCCGTGAACAAATATGCACCTATGCAAAAAAGTCATCAATTCATTAGGGATTCTCCTACTTCCCATGGTAAGGAGCACTAACCATTCATTGTCATGATGAGCCCGTGAAAACCTAAAGAAGCAGCACGTGTAGAAGTAGAGCATGCTGCTGAATAAACCTCAGCCAGCAGTCACCACAGAGCTCCGAGTTTTGGGTTGGAGCTGTGGATGGATGCCATAGAGAGAGCACCATTTGAAGAAACCAGCTCACAAAGATTTAAGAAAAAAATCTTTCCTTTCCTTCCCATTCTCATGGGCAATACAGTGCTGCTGACTTCAGACTGCTATGCAACTCCCAAGGGCGCTGCCAAAATGCCTCTGTGATGTCTCATGGCATAACCCTTCAGCCAAATACCAGCCCAAGGGGGTGGGGGAACCAACGGGCCCTTTATATATTGCAGCAGCAGTGATGTCATATGCTGCAGCCAAGTTTGCTGGTTTACCCAGCTCCTGTCTAGTGAAAAAAAGGCTGACATTCAGTCTGTGCCAGGCCAGAAATAGTATCTGTAATTTAATCTCCTCATCACAGCTTGCTAGGCACTTAAGAGAGACACTGAAAAAAGCCTCCTATTTAAAAGAGAGAGGAGGCTGGTTTCTGGTTAAGCTGCTTGAAATCTGTGTTCATGCAAACTTTTTCAGTAGCTCATATCAGATGATGCCTACCGCTAACACCTCACACATTTCTCAGCAGTTCCACATGCCCAGCATTGCTTTCCTCTCTTTAAAACAGACTGAATTCAGACATCCTTAAATGTTTGAACCAGCTGAAGCCTGACCTAAGCTCAGATACTGCACCTTTCTTGTTAGCTGCCATGTTTGTCCAAAAAGGTAAAGAAATGGCACTTCACCAGGTTATTAAACCAGTCAGGGACAGCTTCTTTGCCTAAGAAGCTGTTGTCATACTTAGACAAGGAATAGCTACACCAGTACAGTGCTGCCGTTTCCATCCAGTCCCAGTAATGATCTACACCTTGAACTTGTGATGCAGATACAGCTTTTCCAGCTTGAAACATGAGGCTTCACAAGCACTCGTATAACGTGCAGGCAAGACAAGGATCGTCACAAGGATTTCAGAGGCAGTGGCAGTCACTATTCTGTCCTTAACCAGTGGCGCCGAGTTGTTTTTGTAACAGTGACTCCATCTAGGAAAATAATTGCTGAGATTACATCATGATCTCCGTGTTTATAGTTACTCTACTCACTTTTCAGCAAAAGTTCTCAGTTTACAAGGGACAATATATTTCTCCAGACCTCTGTCCATGAGATCTGAAAGCCAAGATTCCTCCTAGTTCAGTCACCAGCACCAGTAAGTACTGATAAACACTGTACTACTGGAATTTAGTCAGCAGCCCCGTTAATGAGTGAGACAGAACTTAATCACCATCTCCCATGGCTGTGTTGGCTTTGCACAGTTAAGACTACCCCAGAAGCAGTAAAATTGTAATTTAACCTCTAAGCAAAGAGAGAACCGACTGCACATCTCTGGAGTGAGGATACCCTTTTACATCTGGCTGCAACCAGACGTAGCACTGGCTTTTTGTTATGGTTTTTTTTTTCTTTAGTTTTACTTTTATTTTGCCCACACATCTTAGGCAACAAAAAGCTGTGATTGCTACAGGCGTACCCCAAAACACACTGATAACTGCCATTCCTCAGGCAAGGTGCAGCAGACACTCTCAATGGGTGAGCCCTTGTTGCCACTTTTGCCAGTAGGTTTTGAATATCTCGAGCTGACTGAAAAGTTTCCTTAGAGAAGACTGTGCCATCTGCACTACCTCCAAGTTCTCCTTGTAGGAAATTGATATATTCTTACAAAGATTAAGCAAACTGGCCCGAACCTTGGGGGTTTCCACACCAGAAGAATGGGAGCAATTCATGTTCAACTTGGCTCAGCTTTCCTTTAGCAACTCCGGCCTCTGGTTCATGCATGGAAGCAAAAAGATGTTTTGTTTACTGCCCCTCACCATGCCAGCCGTCCACCTTTCCTCTGCTTTACCACAGGGACAGTGAAAACCATGGACTTTCAAACCTCAGCTGCATTAGCTCCAAGTCAGCCAGACTAATGTCTGTATTTGTTGGCAGTAGAAGGTCATATACAGGTGGAGTGGAGGCACATATTTTCCTCTGAGTCCCTCTGAAAGGGTAGCACAGCAGGGAAGAATTCTTCTTTTCAGCCTGGAGTCATCACCCAGCCTTTGCAAAGGGCAGAGTGCCAGGAAATCATTGCTCACTCAGCTGCCAGTCCCTGCTGGGGCTACCAGAGTGTGCTGGAGATTGTGACAGTTGTTTGCTAGGAACATGACTGCACTCCACAAGCTATCAAACCCACCAGGTATTTGGTTATTGTCGCTCTGGGATGGATAGCTGTCTCTTTTTGTAAGGAACCCTGTAAATCAGCCCTAGAATGGTTGTAAAATGGGAACTAACTAATGAAAGAAACAATCCTCAGATCACGCAAACAAATATCTTTGTTTTCAAATTGCAGAGTTCACTTAGGATCAAAAAAATGCTGAAGGTCAGAAACATCCTGGGACACTGCTTCTGTCGAATCTACATTACTGGACTATTTCTACCTCCTCACTAAAGATGATCAGAAAAGACGCCAAATACAAGTATGAGAGGGAGTTCTAAAATCAAGAAGCAAAATTTTAAGGCAGGTATGGACCTGTATTTCTCATTTATATAACAGTGAAGAGTCAAAACCAGGAGCAGGATGGCCTTTCATTTGTCTTCTCTTTTTTCTTGCTGCATTATACACAAAGATGTATGTGTGTGAGGGGACTGAAACCTATGTTTGAAAAATCTTTGTACAAAGTAAGATGGAGAAGCCCTGTTAGGCTTATTTTATTTCTGGTGTAAATCTATTGCAGTTATGCAAAAGTCATTGGAATTGCATGGCTGGAAGGACAGGATCTAAATACACTATGATACTTGGAGCCTAAAAATAGGTTGACTGAGATTCGTTTAAATAGAAAAGGAAGGTGAGGAGTGTTTTCATTTGAAGAAACAACTGAGCCAGAATAATTCAGCCGATTAAGCTTAGTTCCTCTTACTTTTCATACTCTGACCAGCAATGAGTCATCATAGAGAAAAACAGGTCCTTTCCAAAAGTCTCACTGAAAATGCACCAAGGTGGAATCAGGTATGTGGACACCTGGAGAGGCTGAAATCTGGATCTGAATTTCATTGCTCAGTTCTACAAGCTGAATCAGTGGATCCAAGCTTGAGATGGAGATCTCTTCCACTTGTGCAGCAGCTGCTGTAGGTGTGAACTGTGGTGTTTCAGCTCATCACAAATTCATCATAGGAGGAAATGGAGATAGAGACCAGACTTTCGTTACAGAGTTTTAGCCAGCTCTGGAGTATGCTTTTAAACTGAGTCTCCCTGCAGTTTAGTCAAAACTCCGCTCAAGTCCTCGAATATGAGAATAATCATCTGAAGAGTTTACAGAGAAACTGTGAAGAGTTTTAGTGTAGAGATTTCAAGTACAGCCAAAGGGTCTATTTTGCTTTTACTTGTTCAATGCAAAGATTCCCCCATCCTCAGACAGGAGACAGACAAAACCCTCAGTGCTGTGGACCCTGACTGTGCATAATAATCAGGGGTTAATGGAAGTCTTATAATTGTGTTGAATGGGTAACCTTTAGCTCTCAGCCGTTCCGGAACTGAAACCAAATGTTCCCTGGGCTACTTTGGTGGATCTGCTACAGTCCCCGAGGCACTCCTGCCTTCTGCTGGCTAAGCTGATGTTAGCATCCTCTTCAGCTCCAACAGACCAGCGCAACCCAACCATATCCAGCTATGGGTGGCTAAACTCTACCCCTATTTGTCTGGAACATGCACAGTAAGCCCCTTTTACCTGTAGTGCCATTCTGTTTTCTCAAACAAGGGTTGTGTTCATGGCAATTGTCATGACAAAGCTGTGACAATTAAGCTTTATCAACTTTTCTTTCATTTTGGACTTAATGTGCAATGATGTACTCAGTGATATCTTTTTTTGAGTAATTTTTGTTACTAATTCTTCCTGGCCAAAAATGGCTAAGCTTCTTTTCTAAATGGATGCACAGCACTTGGAAGTGTTTATGGTTGAGGTATGGAAAGGGAAGTATTTGTCAAAATTTGTCTCTTATGTCCTTGTTTAAGAGCCCAAGTAAAAAATATGAGATGAAAACACCGTTTTAATGGCTCTTTCCAGAACTTAAACTATCTACCATGAACCACTTGAATTGACCAAAATAACAGTGATTTTTCATGTTGTTCATTGTGTTGCTAGCATCACAAAATTAGTCAGTGACTGATATATCTGGAAAATGCTTTCTGTTTAATAGTGTTAAGATAGAAAAATGATAATTTATCATTTTTGGCTTTGCAGAGAAGAAAGTTTCCTTCAGCTTTTCTGGAAGATGAGTCAATGTGCAGCAGCACCATCTGGAAGAATGGCTTGGTGCTTGTGAATTGCAAACAGCTGGATCTGCCTCACAAAGTTACCTGCCTGTTCAACACCTGAAACTAATCCTTTGGATAATTCACCCATGACTGTCATGAAAAATGCAGGGAAATAAGAAACATACAGAAGGACATAGTGATTCCTCAAGTATTGGGAGTCTCCTGGATGACGCAGACAGAGAGGTGAGCAGCCTCACAGATCGGGCTTTCAAAAGTCTGTGTGTAGCAGAACTCGAAGACCCTTACAATGAACCAGCTCTTTCCATTTCACCTGACTTCACCCTCCACTTGTCTGCTAAAATTCACTCAGGGACATTAAACCATGACGTCAAGAAAAGCAATGTCTGTGACAAGCTGACAGCAAGAAACAACGAACATACAATATGGGCTTCCACATTCCAGCAGTTACCAAAGTGTGCTCCGGAGGAGAAAAGGATTGCTAAAAACAGCGTCTTTGCCATGGGAGGGAAATTGAATTTGCCAGTCCCTGGTGCAAGGAACAATAAGCATGTTTCAAAAGTGTCCTCATTGATTAAGACATTTGATAAGACTGCAGACCAAGGGTCAGGAAGTTCTGTGACAGCAAATAAGCAGCCCATTAAGAATAGCTTACAAAAATATAAAATAAATCATGGCAATGATATTGCTTCCTGTGATGATGCAGACATATTAAGCATCCACAAGGAACTTTCTGAATTTTCTGAGGCTAGTCAAGGTAGTCTCAGTGGCAAACATGAGCCACAGAGAAGACCTAATAAAGTAGACCTGAGTTATGGGGACTCTGACGGTTGTTATCCCGTGCTGATCGAGTTGTCAAAAGTAGCCAAGTCAAATTTTTCCCATTCTTCTAAAAAGGCTTTAAAAAACAGGAACTTGAAAGTTAATGAGCCGGCAAAAAAAGGTAATTTTCTTCACAGTGAGAATAGTGCTTTTGAATCATGGAATGTTCATCATAAAAAATTGACAGAAAAGGAGGAATTTGTTGACATAAAAATGAAAAAGGAAGGTCTTGCATGCCTGGAAGAATCACCATTTGTTAAAGGATCCCACACACATGAACATAAATTGTCACCTGCCACGACCACTGTTGCTAAGAAGAAAGAGAAAGATTTTCAGATGAAGCCAACTCCATCAGAAGCTGCTTTCCCTCTCCCAGTTGTCCCTCAGGGTCCCCTCCCTTCAGAAACCAAATTTCCTGCTGCTTTCCCTCCCACACCGCCCCCTAGGAACCATGTACACCAGGGTCCCCCTCGGCCACCCCCTGNCCACTCCCAGTTCCAGCTCCACTTTCCCCCACTGCCTTGTCCCAAGCTTCTGTGTCACCCCAGTCTGTGTCCTGTAGGATGGTTTCACCCTCGCTCATGTTCGAGACACCCAGTCCCCCTCCACCAAAACCCCAGGCCACCTTAACGGAAGAGGAATCCCTCAACCCCCAGCTGGGCAATCCCTGTCCACCCTGGAGGAGACAGAGGGCTACAGAAAGGGCAGCAGGGAAGAGACAGGCTGCAAAGGAGAAGTTCACAGACAGCCACAAGACCTCATTGTCAGAAAAGGCAACTGGTGCTGACCCCGGCAAGGATGTGACTCCTCTGGCTAAACAGGCAAACTCCCCTGGATCGATCGGTCCCTCTTTCAACATCACGGATCTCCTAACGCCTGTCATACCACCAAAACAGGAGGTGGACACTGCTGGAAGTGAGCTGATCCCACTGACACCTCCTCCCACAGAGAGCACGGCTTCAAGAGAGCGTGAGGAGAGCACCTTAGATGATTACAGGTCATGGGATAGTTACAGGTTGACAGCATCGAGTCTGTTATTCAACTTAAAGGATGTGCGTAAACGTGTTAAAAGCATTTATACCCCTTCTCCCCTGTTAAGGGCCTTGGAGGAGAAAAATAAAACAAGGGAAAATATGCAGGAGATTACAAAAATTAATGCCTCGCTCTTGACTTTGCATGACAAAAGTGAGAAAAATATTACAGAGAAAGATGAATTGAGTGATATAGGTTCTGTATTGTCTAGCAGTGTTCATGAAAAGGACAGAAAAACTGATTTAACTGGACACTTTACAGACAACTATCTGACTTTGAGTTCACCCCAGACAACAGAAGACCTTCCATTTCACCAAACTGAAGATAGCATGCAGCAAGACAATTCAAAACACCAAGATCTGGTTAAAAACACAAAGGATAATGAAAATTTCCCCTTGTTTAGACATGAATCAAATGAACCTGATTTAGGAAAACATCTGCAGTATCCAGCACAGAGACCATTCAGTAGACATAATGTAGATACAACAGCTGGGCAGCCCATGCAAAATCACAGTGTGCAGGGTGAGGAACATGAAAGACAAGCTGCTATTCAGAATGAAAACTTTGCCTTCAAAACACTCCTAAACCAACTCTCACCAGAAGAAGATGTACCTTACAGTGGCAACCAAACCGACATTGTGGTACCTGGCCATGAAGCACGAGGCAAAAGAAGCACTAGTTCTTCAGAGCAATCCTTCGTCTCCACAGTGGAGCAGCCACTTCAGGAAGAGCCATTTCTGCCAGTGCCCCTGATGCAGCAGACATGCCTCCAAGAAAGCCAGAGGACTGACAGTGAAATGGGTTCAGGAAGTAAGGAAAGGCACAAGGAGAGAGGGAAAGAGGTTGGGGAAGATGAACTGCAATATCGTGCTTGTATCAGCCCTAGTATTGGTGCAGCAGAGAAGAGGGAGGGAAGTGTTACTGGGAGTGAACAGAGGAGCTCGGTGAAAGAGAAACTAGGGACAGAGAAAAGGGAAGAGGCCAACAGCACAAATTCTGCATCTGACAGTATAAGAGACATGTCCATCCCCAGGTCTGAGGAACCAAAAACACCATCATCTTCATGCTCAACCAAACCCAGTCTGTTTATGATTAAAGATAACACATTCAGGTCAGCTCAGGTAATAAGGGCTGTCAAGCTGCCCCTACTCAGGTCATTTTCCCTGGACGATACAGTGAGCAGCAGTTATAAGGAAATGGAACGTAAGTTTATGTCCCCAGCAGTTTACAAGCAGCACCGAAACATGTTGCATGCCCAGGAGGTTGGCTGGTGGGCATTGAGACACAGAGGGCAGCAGAACGTGAGAGATGGAGCAACTGACAGAGAAAAAGAAGCCAGTGAGCCTGGATCTACTTCTGTAACACTGGATCCCAGTCTTCTGGAAGATACAGAGAGCTTTTCATTTGGAAAACTGATGGAAGAAGATGCAAAGGCTTGTGTGTTGTTAAATAAATTTGGGCAAATGGATGAGGAAAGTGTCTGCAGAAGTAAAAAGAAGGCTACAAAGGCAAGACACAGCTTAACACAGCCAGTTGTAGGTCTGGAAAATGACCAAGCACAAAACAACCCCAGCTATCGTGCAGAAAAAAAGACAAATTACTTTAGGAATCATCATTTATCTAACCGCAAAGGGGGCTCTTGTGCAAAAAAAATAATCACTAGGGATACAATTTCCCCTGTGACTGGCTCCATATTAGAGAGCCACACATGTTCTTCTGTATCCAATGACACTTTAGAGGACATCCTACCTACAGAAGATGCACCAGTTTTTTTAGACAATCTTTCATACTCTGCTGTTACAAGCCCCAGGTCAGGAAGCACGATGCACGCTCTTGCTGCCTGTTCATTGTCAAATAAACCAACTATTTCCAGCCCTAGAGAGACACGGGATATTACAAACCCTGCCTTGTTGAACATGGCACTAGAGAAGCAAGCTTGTATGCCTGCAGAAGAGATAATTGATACAGCACAGAGGAATCTACTTTCTGACAGTGCAGGGGAAGCTGGAAGACTGGAGCCCAAGGGACTCGGTGGGAGACCAGCAGGCAAGCCACCCACTGTGCCACCAAAAACAGAAAAGGCTCTGCGTCGGGCTAAAAAGCTGGCAAACAGGAGAAAAAAAGTGCAAGAGCAGCAGAAAAACCATCAGACTGAGCATATAGATGCTGTACTGAGAAAGCCTACTCATTCTGGAGAGACAATAGTATCTGCTTCACCCATAGGATATTCTCCCCTTCATCCTCCCCTTCACTCAACTTTTACTCCCACAGAAACCAGTACTGGAAAACCTCGACTTGCACCAGCAGTGAGCCCTTCATCCTCTTCAACCCAGCGGAAACTCCTCCAAGACCCTGACTCCGGTCAGTACTATGTAGTTGATTTACCAGCTGAGGTTAATTTAAAGACATTTTATGACCCAGAAACTGGCAAATATGTTCAAGTCTCAGTCCCTTCCTTGGAACAGAACTTACACCAGTCCACCTCTTCAGACATTAAGAATTCTCCCTATGCCTCCTACCCTAGAGTGCTGCCTTTACCAGCCTCATCGGTGGCAGTGCTGAAATCACCTTCCCAACTCTCTGAACCTGCCTGGTCAGTGCCTGCTGAACCAGAACCAGCTGAACTACCTGAAGATGGCCAGCAGGACTACAGATACACTGAATCTGTGGATACTCAGCCCTACGCTGAACCAGCCTCCTACTCCTACCATCAAGATGCCAGGGAAACCCAAGTTCACTTAGGAAAGGATGTGACCCCAACCCAAGATACTGGCATTGTCACCCTCACCAGTTTAGATGATTTTGCTGCTGAAGGAGTATCTTGAAAACTGAAGTAACAAAACATGCCAGCCAGTGTTTTTAAGAACTGTGTGGACAGACACATGCACACAAAAGCACATGCAGATTTGATATTTGTACAACACTTTGTCTGAATCTCATTGTGGTTTGGGTGGGAAAGAAAATGAAAGCTGTTCATGCTGAAAGCTGCAAGGTAATGACCACTCTGAAGAAAAGTGAAATTGAGTGAGCGCCAAATTATCAGTGAGATGAAGGGGCAATGCCAGCTAGACAAATACATGTGACAGTATGAAGCCACTGCTTGCTGCTGCTGCTGCTTTGCCATTAAGAAGGCTGGGATAGCCAAAGCAAGTGTCCTATTGCCCAGATGTGTTGCATGATACATGACACAAAATAAAACCTATGAGACCATCCTATCCAACCTATGAGACCGAGGACCGATGCTGCATCTACTGAACTTTCCTCACTCACTGCCTTTGAACTATACTGACAGGTGGAAAGCATGTGGCTACAAGTAAGCCATATGTGCAAGACTCATATTTTGCACAGGTTGATTGCCCTGATGTCACTGACAAGAAGATTGTATACTGGATGCACAATACAGCAGCCATGTCAAAAAAAACCCCCCACCTTTTAAACAGCCAGAATGCAGTCGCAGCTGCTCTAGACTTCTCATACACTTTTGCAGTGCCCACTAACATGCTGCTGAATTCTTTGTATTTCTTGATAACATCCAAATAGGTTCCCCCAGAGCCAGAGTTTATTTATAATGCAACTTAAAACTTAAGGTTATCTTGATACTTGGCCTAAAATATCTTTGTGAGGAGCAAGATTGAATGAAATTCCACAACAGTATTTAATTGTTTGTTAGGACAAGAAGTTCTTTGCTATTGTAATTGAAATGTGTTTTGTTTTGTTTTCAGGCTCCCACTGAAACATGGAACTAACTTTTAAAATCTGAAAAATGTACCTGATTTTGATCTTGTGAATTCTGTGATTTAATAGAAACAAACAAACAAACAAAATATTCAAAATGTCCAAAATATTAATTTCTAGAGAAGTTCTTCTTTGAATTATCACTTTTCTTTGAAAGATCTGTATGAAAATATCACTCGTCCTTGCATAAGTTCTTTTTCATCATCATCGATAATGAGAGAACCCAGATGAAAAGATGGAAAAATTGAATGTAATGTGCCTGCCTATAAATATCTATATTTGGAGTATTGGCTTAGTTTTTTCTGTCTCATTTTCATAGTGTTTTCCCCAGTTACAACTGAAGTGCAGAAGTTGTTAGGAAGAATTATACCAGTGACTTACAGCCTGATTCACATCCTAGGGAATTTTTATAGGATTTTTTTTCAGTGAAGCAGCTCTTGACTTCCTGAAAAGTCAAAAAAAATCAAGCCTTTTGCTAATCAATACAGTGTGAAGACAGGACACAGGCACTGCTCCACTGTCCCAGTGTTAATATTTATGACAGAGATTTTCTTCAGTAAATTTCCCAGGACTGAGGCCTCGCTTGGGACACAGACCCACTTTGTGGTTTTTGTCCTTCCTTGACCTGAATTCAGTTCTCATCCTTCCTCCATCCCTGACAAGAGCCATGTGTTCACTACCTGTCCTGGTCCCACCAGTCACTTCCTTTCATCAGTGCCACTTGCTAAAACATTTCTCTTAGACAAACACTGAGGGTATCACTTCATTGATTACAGTGGGGTTTGGATTTAGCCTTTAATGATTTTCTAAGGTTCATTTCACCTGTTATGCACTTCATGATTTCTAGGTTTGGTTGAGCAGAGCTGTGGGGTGGAAATGAAGAAGTTTGTACTGGTATGGTTTGGGTTTTAAGCATATTCAGCCAAATGTCCATATTTGAATCAATATTTATTGTTCAGTTTTCCACCCTGGAAAGTTTTCAACACTTGACTGGATAAAGCCCTGAACAACCTGGGCTGGCCTCAGAGCTGACCCTCCTTGAGCAGGAGGTTCCCCCAGTGACCTCCTGAGATCTTTTGCAGACTGAATTATCCTGTGATCCTGTTCTGAAAACATTAAAATTTAAACTAACTTTGACTTGGAACTCAGAAAATGCAGTCTCCATGAGAAAGGACTCATTTTGAAAGAAATTTTTTTTTAAAAAGTTGAAAATCAAGAGGGTTTCAGGAACAAGAATTAATTTTCAAGTTGTTAAATTAAGGGAAGGGGCTCTTACTATAAATATTTTTTTTAATCACAAGTATTTTGTAAACTGATGGTGCTATTCATGTTGTACTTCTCTGTTGCTGTCACTCTATACAGCATAACATCTATCCAGTGTAGAGCAGGATGTCATCCACATGTTAAAATATAGATAAACACATCCATTAGAGTTTTCCATGGTGCATTTAGACAAAACCTATGAAATCTTAAAGCCTATCAGAGTACACAAGCTTTTTTTTTGTTTTTGTGTGAGTGATATTACAAACTTAAGTGCCCTTAACAGCCACAAGTCAAGAAGTAGGCTCTTAAGCACAGGATAAAAGCTTCCTCTCCAAGGGAAAACTATGGATATGAAGTATCTGTGCGCAGATTAAAAAATAAATGGTAATTTGATGACAAAAATATATGAGTGTATTAAAAAATATCCCTTTTACTTCAACTGTCATCTGTTTTGTAGACATGCACGCTTCTGCACCCTTTTATCAAGGGTCTTCTTAAACTCTTATTCTGGAGAATGGGATGCTCCATTATACTGCTTCCAGGTATGTGAGGAAAGCAGGGTGTATTTATCACTCTGCTGTTAAGATGAACTGAAACACTGGCATCTAAAGAGGAGCCAGTCCTAACTTGGATACCAAATACATTTCAAGTAGGACTTCTTCATTTCCATCAGCCCCTTCTGCCAGCTTCAGGGAGCTGCATTCCCAGTGGACTGTGTCTCTGAACAGGTCCCAGAAGGGGTTTTGACCTGGAAAATCTGTAGCTAAATTGTTGTAGCAAGATAAGGGTCTTCGCCAAGGTAACAGGGGACAGGACCTGAGGAAATTACCTGAAATTGCTCCATGGAGGCTTAGATTAGACATTAGGAAAAGTTTCTTCACTGTAAGGGTGCTCAGTCACTGGAATAAGCTGCCCAGGGAAGCAGTGGTATCACC
This sequence comes from Platysteira castanea, assembly GCA_013397175.1. Classification (NCBI taxonomy): domain Eukaryota; kingdom Metazoa; phylum Chordata; class Aves; order Passeriformes; genus Platysteira; species Platysteira castanea. The sequence continues at coordinate 716,139 of VYXC01001261.1, forward strand.
ATCCTTGCAAGTATTCCCATCCTTGCAAAAGGCAAGGTGAACCCTTGGTGCTAAGTTAACTGTTGGACTCAATGTCCTTTCAATCCTTAATGATTCTATGATTGTATGAAATGAAACAAACAGAAATGAGGAGTTTTGAGAATAGATAAGAAGGTGGTTCTTTTCTTGTATCCAGAACTTTCCCTGGAGCACTTTGCCACAGGGAGTGAATGATATAAAAGTATTGCTCCAGGTCCCAGCCTGGTATTGAGTAGGAACCCATCAGCAAACCTGTCTCTGGCCTAGACCACCCTGCTGGCCAGCTTCTTGCCAGGCTGTGGGAGTGTGTGTGTGTAGAAACATGCATGCATCCACATAAGCAACCACATATATATATATATATATATATTTATTTATTTATTTTAAAAAAATATATATGTAATGTACCTACAAAACCATTTGCATATCAGTATAGGACAGCACTAATGCCTGTGATGGTGAACACAAAATGTTTGTGTGTTAAAAGGAAGGCAAATGACACCTTTTCAAATAACCAATATTTTTCTTTCCTTGCCCTATTCTGTCCGTGTTTGCTGGGGGGATGTTTTCCATTGCTGCTGTGGGAAATAATGCTGGAAGAGGTCAGTACTAGGCAAAATGAGAGCTGTAAATTGACCCTTTTCTTTGGGGGAGGGGTGCTATGGCAAACGTGCAGTAGTCATGAAAGCAGTTGTAGGAAAGCACTTTTTTGTGACAGTAACATTANTAATGATTCTATGATTGTATGAGATGAAACAAACAGAAATGAGGAGTTTTGAGAATAGATAAGAAGGTGGTTCTTTTCTTGTATCCAGAACTTTCCCTGGAGCACTTTGCCACAGGGAGTGAATGATATAAAAGTATTGCTCCAGGTCCCAGCCTGGTATTGAGTAGGAACCCATCAGCAAACCTGTCTCTGGCCTAGACCACCCTGCTGGCCAGCTTCTTGCCAGGCTGTGGGAGTGTGTGTGTGTAGAAACATGCATGCATCCACATAAGCAACCACATATATATATATATATATATATTTATTTATTTATTTTAAAAAAATATATATGTAATGTACCTACAAAACCATTTGCATATCAGTATAGGACAGCACTAATGCCTGTGATGGTGAACACAAAATGTTTGTGTGTTAAAAGGAAGGCAAATGACACCTTTTCAAATAACCAATATTTTTCTTTCCTTGCCCTATTCTGTCCGTGTTTGCTGGGGGGATGTTTTCCATTGCTGCTGTGGGAAATAATGCTGGAAGAGGTCAGTACTAGGCAAAATGAGAGCTGTAAATTGACCCTTTTCTTTGGGGGAGGGGTGCTATGGCACACGTGCAGTAGTCATGAAAGCAGTTGTAGGAAAGCACTTTTTTGTGACAGTAACATTAAGTTGTAGGTTAAAGAGGTGTTGAGGCAAACGAAGCTAAATTCTGCCCTGCCAGCAGACAGTGGTTAGGACTAAAGAACACGGCAGGTTCCTGGCAGGCACGGAAGCACAGCAGGCTGAAGGGAACAGGAGCTGCTGTTTTCACTGTTTCCTTCTCCTGCACATCACCTTTGTGCCTGTTGCATTTCTTGGTGCCCTGAGGCTCCTTTACAGTGGTGATTCTTCCTTGGCAGGTGTGACTGAGGCCGAACCAGACTTACCTAGTCTTTGGTTCTAGGGCCAGAACTGCCTCCCTCTAAGTCTCCTTCTCCTTGGGGGGTGACTGCAGTGCCAACAGTCCAGTTGTCACATGGCAGACTTGGACTGCCATTCCACAGCCATGGCTCTGTCCCAAGGGCTTGAATTTCCTCATGGAAAATGCTGGATTTGTTTTACAGAATTCAGCTTCATTGAAATGCCCTATGTGCATGGATTTTTGTCAACACCTCCTTGGGTGTTCAGTGCCTTCCTAAGCCATCTGTCCAAGAAGATAGATGTCATTGGCACATTCCATCAGTGCAACTGTATTTGTGAAGAAGTAATTATACATTAATTAATAAACAAAATAAACGGGGCTTATTTTATAATACTGGAATGACTTCTAGCCAGCTTTTTCATTGTAATTATGTGTCATTGTAATTTTATCTCCAGTTATGCTGGCAGAAAAAGTTGACAACAAGGAAGTGTGTGTGCGTATGTGTGTGTGTGGTGCACAATTAAAAGATCTAGGAGATGGCTGTATGCAAGGCTTCATCCCCCTTCCTCCCTTTCCTAAAGAGAGGGAGCAGGAGGCTGGGCAGGAATTCCTTTGGGCCATGACTCTCTGATCATTCCCACCCCTCCCTGCTATGCGAGGGCACTGGTCTGCCTGGCCGAAGGACCCTGGGGATATGGCACCAGCACCATAAGCACTTGCCACTATCCAGTGGACATCACGGCTTTCGTACTCCCTGTGTCCCATCCACCTGGGGGAAGTTACCAGGTGTGTAACTTACCTTTTTTCACATTTCTCCTCATTTTCTTTTATTGTATGTTGTGTTGTGAAACACGGTGGAGACTCTTCTCAGATCAATTTTGTCTCATTCTTTGTCCAGAATTTTATTTAGGTTTGCTCTACTTTGATCCCCGAGTAGCCAAGCAGTCCTTGCTGACAGTGAAAGTGCTACTGTGATATGAATGTAACAGACCATAAAGAGAATAGTTGGCTGGTTATGTTTTTACCAGAAATACATTTACAGGTTTGCATATCTGTATTTGGGGGATATACTCTGTTTCATTTCTGAATAAATAAAAATCTCTAAGTTTGATCCCCTCTCTCACTGAAAAGCAGCATCAGAAGCTGGTGATATTACACATGATGGGTTACATGGGCTCTAGTGAATACATATAAATGTGTAATTTGGAGCAACTGATGGACATCAGTCATTTTTATTAAAGAAACTCTGCTTCATGGCCTTATAGGAGATAAAGAACATGGAACACTTGAGTAAATTGAACTTCAATGTGTTTGGGGTTTTTTTGTGAAATCCTCATTACAACTGCAGAGGTCAATGATTAATTTATTTTGTCTTTAGGATGATTATTCTGGTCTTTTGATGATCTCACATTTACCACTGTCCCCTGATACTAAATATAATATTGTAATTATGGGGTTTAAATGGATAGGGAATGGCTGAAAATGACCTGTGGTCTTCCCTTGCTTCTTTTTGATATTCTCAAAGTTTTCATGATGTTGATTTCTCACATTAGGTAGTCAAGTCTTTGGTACTATATGGCCAATTAGAGACTTGCTTCTAATATGCTATTGAACATACTTAGAAAGCAACGTTTCAATAGTGCAGAAGAGAAATCATTTATGTCCCAATTGACTAAAGCTCTGTGTTTTTATTAAGGCAGATTTAACTCAAGCCTTGGGGGAAGCAGCTTGCAGTGCTAAAAGATAAGCACTTTCCTGTGTCCAAGTCCATACTGAATAAATTGAGGTCTGGGGTACTTTGAAAGAAGGAGAGAGGGAAGACACTGTGAGAAGCAGGGACAATCTTTGAAATCCTTCTAGCAAAGGAAAGAAGTTGGACTCCAGCAAAAAGTAAAAAATGTTCAAAGCTGGAGATGCACTTTGAAAAGCCAGGGCTTGTCAAAGGCAAGCTGCCTGACAGGCTGACTCTTCCCTATGCTGACTTGGACACCCTTGTCATGGAGCTCCCCAGTGTGTTCACACTCGTGCCCACTGGCATTCCGAGCCTCATCTTATCACAGCTGTCCCTTGCTTAAACCTAGCACAGGGAATAGCAGCATGCAGAGCACACAAAAATGGAACTATTGCTATGCCAGCGTTGTCAGTGTTGTCACCAACATGAAGCATTTCAGGTTAGCTAAGTGGCCTTCTTCAGGACAGTCCTTACATCGACAGGGCAGAGAAGTCAGACTCTGAGATAAACATTGGTCCTTCTTTCTATTCCTAGCGCTGATAAGCTGCAGGGGATGAGAACTGGATCTGGCCCAAGAGAGACTCTCTTTGATTGCCTTGAGATTCCTGAAAGTCTGTTGGTAGAATCAGTTTCTGCTGGTGAGCACTGACCGCCTGGAACAGGTGCCCTGAGACTGCATCCCTTCCCAAGGAATGTGGGCGAAAACATTCCAGCATTATTCCATGCCAAAACTGTCTGTGCTATTTGAAATTTCCAAAAGGAAAAGTTAGAAAAAGATTGAAAGGAGAATTTCCTACCACTTTATACTAAGAGAATGTTATTGTCGATAGTGCACCCATACATGGATGTTTACCTAGGTAGAGGTGTATCTAGGTACGTCTACATGTCTATGTAAAATTATAGGTATAGTATTCATGTTCTTCTGAAGTGTCTGGACATGGTCTAAGCAGTGCCCTCAACTGTGATTTCCACCTCCCACTTGTCAATGCATGTCCTATTACTTGCAGCTGCCCCAGGGGGGCTCCATTTTCCCCTGGGGTTCCCATGTTCTGCTACCTCAGGGAGATGAACGTTTGCTTCTTTCCACATCCTTGCCAGGACTAGGGTTGTACCTGGGATGCCCGCACACCTCCGTCTCTCTGCTGGAGGCAGGGTGGTCACCCACACCTTGTCCCCTCTTGCTAAAGGTGCTGCAGGTGGTGAGTCCTGGGCAGAGCCCCAGGCTGGGCCAGGTGGAACTGCAAAGGGGGATGGAGATGCCCTTTTGCTTACTGTGCCCCCTTCCTGAACCCCCTGCATTATCAGCCCGAGACACAAACACTCCTCCTGGCAACAGGATCAGCCCCAACCGTTCAACCCAGCAGCAGAACCGGCCCTAGCACTGATCCTGCTCCCATAAACTCCTTTCCTTAGCAACCAGATGAGGCCTAACATAAACCAAGCAGGATCAAATACTAGCTGGAGTACTGGACCAAAAACCCACTGACACAGCCAAGTCACATGACTACACCTTAGCAGGAATTTTCCAATAAAACAGCTTCTTTGCTGAATAAGACACTGCTTTGACAACACTAAAATTGCTGATAAAGAACCTGCACATTTGGATTATTATTTTTTTTTCTGCTGTCTTCTGAAGGTGGGAAATTTGCTCAAAAATTATTGAGATGTCCTCATTTTCTCACATGGATGTCTAAGTAAACAGCCATGGAGCTTTTCTTTTGGACCGAAACTACTTTTTAAAGAAATCATTAATTTAAAAGCATGTATTATGAATTTCCAGATAAAGAAAAGGGTTTCAAATGTCACAAAGTGTTTTTTGGTTTATTTCTTTGTAGTTTGTTGAGCTGAATATTGTTTTGACTGTTTTTCCCAATGTTTGTGGGTTTTGGTTGGTTGATTTGTTTTTTTTGCTGCTGCTGCTAGTGGTGGTGGTTTAGGGGTTTTTTTGTCCATTTTGGAATGAGGAAGAGATGTTACCCTCACCCAAATGGGTATGTGAGGGGAGCAGTTTCTGATGCAGTCACAGACAAGCGCTCCCAGCACCGGCTGTCACGATGAGCCACAGGGGAGCTCCCTCTTGCGCTGGACTGTCCGTGGCTCCGGATGCAGCTGCCGTGTGAGCGGCCCCACGCTGACAATCCTCTTTTAGCACTGCAGGGGGGCTATTCCCGCTGCTGACTAACTGTGTTTTCCAGCGGTAGAGGAACCTGGCTGTAGATTTATATCCTTCTGGGCATCCGAGACATGTTTAATGGTGTGCAATATCTGCATCCCTGGGGTATGCTGAGAGGTTATCTGATCAGGCTCAGCAGGACACCAACCACGTGGTTTACACTTGTCAATTTTTACGCTTCTCGTCTGAAAACGCCAAACAACAGCCTGGTCCTTGGAAAGCTTCCAGTGACATTCATGTTGTGCATGTGGCACTAATATAAGAGCAATGGTACATCCACACGGCACTTGAAGCACTCCTTCAGCAGGTAAATACCCTTTACCCTGTAAATAAAGCTGAGCTGGGGGTAAAACAAAGGTTTATACATGTGACTGCATCCAGGGCATTTGCTGGAACAGCATTGTCAGCCACGGTCTCATGCGCCCACTCGGGCTGAGAAGGAGGAAGCCTGTGATGCTCAGAGGCCACAGATAAAACCACACAATCCCAGTACGTGGTTTTTATTATGGCTAATCCTAAATCTGGCCTGAATCAGACTAAACCCTTGCTCATTCCTAATTCCCCCAAATTAATGCTCACATTGCTGTGTACATGCTGTTAGCTAACAGAGCACACAGCAGACATCATCCTCCATAACATGCTGGGCTGTTTAGAGGACTTTTTTGCTCCTTGCTGCTTATTGCCATCTCTGCCAGCACAAGTATTTCCCAGTCTGCCTGTAGCAGGCCCAGAATGTTTTCTCCTGCTGATAGAAATGCGAGGAGCTGAGCTCAGGAAGAGAGAGGGTCCCTGACAGAGGTTAGGGGGAAAGGATGAAGGAAGAACAATGTGCTTAAAAGGTGTCATCATTTACAAAAATAGCATCTGGCCAATGCAATTCTCCCTTGTGGAAGATGCTAAGGTTTGCTTCCTTACAGGCCTTGTTAATTGTGGGCCAGGTTTATCCACCTTTACATGCAGGAGCTATTTTGGTTGGGCACATATAAGTCCCAGAGACAGAGTATGAATTCCAGGCTAAATCACCCACCCATGCAGTGGCAGCAGGAGTAAGGTGTTTCCAGTACTTTGGCTCCTCCTTTTCTGGCTCATTAATGTAATTCTAAAATCTAATTAATAACAAAGACTCTCATTTGTTCATTCCTGTCTTGCTTTCACAGTGCCTGGCAGACTGTGTATTGAAGAACAGAAGAGTCCCAGTGTCACTGAAGTAATTTTAGTATGTATGTGATTCATCAAGCTGGTGAAAAAGCATAGCTCTTAAGTCAGTGGATTATTTTCTTGGAAGTTTGATTTCAACTGAACTGGATAGGAATTTGAAAATTTTCAGAGTTTCCTATAGACAAGAGGCTTCCCAGACTCAGCAGCTCTGTAGACACTTGATATTTGTACAGAGCAGCAGACCTCCAATATTATAAAAATAAAAAAAAAATAGAATCCAATCAACAAGCTACTTCAAAAGAGAATTTCAGCCAAGATCTAGTGATCCCTTTGTGGGGGACAAACAGTATCACTTGTATCTTCAGTGGTACTGGTACTTATCTCTGGTGACGGTGTGCTGCAGACAAGGCAGTGTGGCTTTGAGAAGCAGGGTGACACAGAGGCACTGAGGAGTCCCAGATGGCTTGAGAGCTGTCACTGAAGGGACAAGTCACCTCTCAAGCTATGGAGACTCATTCAATTACTAAAAGAGGGAACCCCCTAGCAAGAACTACCTCCCTTCAGAATGTCTGCACTGGAAAAACCAGAGTAACATAGGACTCGGGTTGGCTTGTCACAGTGCAAAGGAATAGATAGTAAAAAAGCTACTGTGTAAGAAACTCTTCCCCCTTCCTTTCCTTCCAACTTGGAGCCAGGTTGTGAGCTCCACCCCACAGCCTCATAGTGAAGGTAGGGATAAAACCTTGTGCAGTGAGTCCTGGGCTTTGCTGACAGAGAAAGGGCTCTGTGGGGTGCATGAGGCTGACTCACCTTAACGCTGCACCTGAGCCCTGCAGAGGGGAACTCCACCAAAAGAGAGAGGAAGCTGTGGTTTGAATGTGCATGCTCACACACACACACACAGGATGTCTGGCTGCTTGTTGTCTGTTATTTATCTGAACAAGCAGCAGCATCAATCTGGATTACTCCCAGGTTCAGACCCACAGGAGAAGTATTCAAGTATTTGGCTTTCTGAGAGGGATTTTGAAACTTTCCTTCTGACCCTTGTCGGATGGTGATTGTCAAATCCTCCCCAGAGAACCTCTGGCTCAGTCCCAGTTGGGTTTAGCTCTAAAGTAATGGTTCAGAGGAGAAATAGAATCAGTTCTTTTCTCCTGTACATCTTCCTTCCCTGCCAGCAGTCAACTTCTAGTGCACTGTTACAGAAATATTGCTAATAAAAAGTAACAACTCCCAGGGATGCTCCTATCCCTTGCTGTGCCAAGGGTGGTGATCACACCAGCATCTTGGTTCTCAAGCATCTGCCAAAACCTGACGGCTTCAGCCAACACGACAGAGCGAGGGTGAGCCAGCTGTGATATAACAGGCAGAGTTTAGGTTCCTGGGGAGTCTTCTTTGCAGAGATGGGCTTCTTCATTTAATGGGCTTTGGATCTTATTTAACACATTGCCTCATGTACGGTGCGGGTGTAAAGAAGCCGTGTGCACATAATAAAAAACTTGGCCTATTTTTACCCAGGGGAGTCCTAATAAATTTGCCACTATAGCAAGTGTTAGTCTCTAGGGCCAATACTGAATGCTGGAGTTTAATAAAAAGGAATTCTGAAACAGAAGAACTGAAAGGTAAACCAGTTCAGCTGACAAAGCAAACACAGTTTAATTAAAAATGAAAAGTTTTCTCTTGGCCTTGACCAGTCCCAAGGAGCGGTGTCTCAGGCTGGCTGTGTCTGGCCTGCCTTCTGATGGCTGCTGCTCTCAGGGTGCATTTTCCGAGCACACTATCAGTGATCTCCCAGCCTGGGCTGAAGGCACTTCTCAGAGCATGTTCAGGCCACTGTTAGAGCAGGAGATAAGTAAGCCATTAGGATGACATACTTCCAGGTGTCCACCTGTATACAGCATTGATGTCACAGTACTCTGGCTTGTGCTGGGATTAGAAAGCAGCTCAATAACAGCCACCCTACCATTAGACCAGCCCAGAGAACTGGACATTTTCTCTGTACAAAAAGCTGTCACAGTCTCAGGTGCTCCAGGACACTGTAGAGTGACTTAGCTGAACTGAGACCAGAAGCGGCTTCAATAATTTCCAGGCCCATCTGAACAGAGTTCTAGAAGTAATTCAGCCTGCAGAAAATAGCTGCCTTTTATTGCTCTGCATGTAAGAACTCTTCTTGGTAAAATGACACAGGCGGTGGTATTTTTGCCTTTTCTGTTTCATATTATGGATGTTACATTAAAAAAACACTGTCTACAGAAGAAGCCATCGAAATTAAATACTAGGAGAGTTATGCAAGCCAATATTTTAAATCCCAGTGAGATTTAACTATTGCTACTTTACCACAGGAAACATCTCACTTCAAAATATGATGTTCTGACTTCTAAAACAGCAGACCAGCACCTACTTGTGGCAGACAGCTTAGGGCAGATGCAAGGACACTGTGGTTGAATTATTAAAATTTTGTCAACACATCACTTTCAACTAAGGCTGGATGTGCTACAGGCCAATGAAATTTGCATTTTCACAAGCCAGGTCTGTGTAAACACTTCTCTGGTTGTTATCAGGAAAAGATCTTATTTTGTGGTCTATATGGCCACCTAAAGTCAATATTTTACTACATTGCAAAGGAAGTTTTTAACTGGAAAGAATACAGCATTGTTTATTGTACTCCATTGCTCTTTTATTTATGGCATTGTGGTGGTGCAAACCTCCACCCTCAGGCTGCACTGTGATCTCAGAGAGGGGTGTCAAACTCTTCAGTGGAGAGGTCTGAATTATGTACTCAGGGCTTGGGTATCAATTCAGGGCATCTCACTTCCCCTGCTTCACACACGGCTTCCACCGCACTACCAGCCAAGCACAACAGGATCTTTATCGAGCAGCAGCTCTTTTAGAGGAAGAATGTGCCACAGCAGCACACCACAAGCATTTCATCTCCATCCCCTGTTCCCTTGTGGTCCACCCGGCAGCAAATGACTTCCTCCCACACTGCGTTGGCTTCTTTCTGCTGCAGGGAAGCAGAAAGCTGGAGTGCACAGCAGAAGTGCAGGCTTCCCAGAGACACAGCCCTGCCAGCAGGCTTTTATCCCCGGCCATGACCTGGGATGGGGGAGTCCTCTGGGAATTGGAGAGGTCATCCCAAATTCACCAGGGGCAGCAGTCTGTGGGGAACAGAGGGGAGGGCACCAACTGCGAGAGGGAAGATTTTAATGGTAAACCAACATTTTTATCTGCATGCGCATGGCCTTCAGCATTGTTGTAAATAATACTCCTAATAAAGAGCCAATTACACCAGCAATCTCATTACTATCCAGCATGCAGTGTAGGAAGGACTAGCCTAGAGCGTAACTGAGCAAAAGTGAAAACACAGCTCCACATTTCCTGTTACAATGTACATAGGTATAAGGAGACTTAAATGGATGTCTAAGAGGTAACAGGTGTGGAGAGGTGAGAGAATGGCATGCAGCCTTATAAAGGAGCCCCATGGTGTGGCACTTTGCAGCAGCCCCCGTTAACAAAACCCAGCCCAACGCGCTGTGGTCACCCCCCACACATCCAAAGCACAGGCTCCTGGATGCCCTGCCACAGCCTCCCGAGCACCAGGCTCAGCCCCGGAGCAGGAGGAACTGCAGCATGGCCATGGCACAAGCAGACACTCAGCACCAGGGCTGCAGGCAGGACCGCAAGCTTTCCACAGTCACGAATGAGGATGCTGGGAAGGTGGGGGATGAGGGGGAACCTGTGATTTCTTGAGAAAGTAGCCCAGGATTGGAGACACTTTGCCAAATCCAAGCAAGCAATATTGGCACAGTGACCATTCATGCTACACATGGCTCATACAGAAATACACATGGCTAATACAGAAATTCAGAGACAATTACCGCAGAGGACCCAGTGACAATGCAGTTAGCTGTCAAACAAAACATATTTGTCTGACATACATCCCTTAAAACCTGGGCTTCCATTTTTGCTTCAAATAACTGAAAAAATACCATGCAGGCTAATTTTGGAATAGCTCTCATGTAAATCATCCCCTTGAGCTTGGGCCTCTCAAGCTGGGGTTCAGCCTGAGTGACTTTTTATAGCTGAGTTATAAACTTTTAAATGCCAGACTTAATCAGAGCTACTGAAATGGCCATTAGAGTGGTTTAAGTGGCATAGCCCTGATATATGACAGCAGAGAAAGTAGGCAGGTGGCTCATCTGCAGTGGGCAGTCCATCTGGAAGGGAGCAGGGTCTGGTGGCTAGAAACAAGCATGACAATCTCTGGAGTTTTGCTCTTGCCCTTGTGCTACTGCAGAGTGACTTCAAGCAAGCTCTCTTGGGATGCACTGCCCTGAGCAGACAGGTCTCAGATCAAAAGCTGAGTGGAAGAGGTGGCTCACCATGCCCTGGTTTCCCCACCATGCTCACAAGAACACAAGTATTTACCTGCCTCCCCTTGGCAAATTGCAAGAATTGTCAGAGAATTGGCCTAGGGTTTAACACGGCGTTGTGTACTCTCAAAATACACAAATCAGCTTCATTTTTGGCTGACTTAGAGCAATCACCACAAAATCTTACTGAATAATTACAATCACAGACACATCAGACACTGAAGAGCTCAGGCTTAAGGGGGACTAATGCCGCTGTGGTCCTTACCAAGAGGCTTTGTAAGCTTTAAGTCCCCTAATTTTGCAAGTTCTGAGACACTCAGCAGGTTCCAGCTGTGCATGGGAGAGGCTCCCTCATTCTGCAGCATCACTGTGGTCTAAGCAGAACTGGACTGTCATCAGTGTGAAAGCAGGTGCTTGCACAGAGAAATTGATCTGAATGAAAACAGTACAGGAGCTTTTCAGGGTCTTCTTTCTAAATTTATTCAAGTATTAAACAAACAGAAACTACAGCATGCATCAGATACTTTCCTTTATTGTACAACAAAACCGTGGACTTGTTTGTATTTGCAGCATTTCCAGCAACATCAGGCAGACTTGTCGATGTTATCCAGTTTTGCACAGTCACTAGAGTGTCGCATCATGAATTATTAAATCAGTGCTTCGTGGTAATACATAATTTCTTATCAATTATTCATGCTAATGTGCGTGTAGTTTACTTAATTGTGTTATTGACGATCAAAAGTAATTTCCTGAAAATCCTCAAGGACAGAAAATTTAATCAGCGTAACTACTTTTCAGATGCAATGCTGTTAAGTATTCTTAATTTGCTCAACAATTCACTTATTTATGTACCTTTCTGGAGGAAATACGAGTTTAATCAAACAATTAGATTGAAGAGTTAGTGTACAGAAGGGCTGAAGTTCAACTGAATGCAAGCTAATTATGTTGAAACAAAGTTGGGCCTGCCTCTTCAGACTGGAATATTTTTTTTAGTCTTTTTTTTTAGGAGAGAGAAAAAAAATTATGATTGGGAATATCACTAAGAAAACAGTGATTCTCTCTCTTCCAACCACTCCCAACAACAAAGCACACAGCAATCTCTTTTATTTTGGTGGAAGAAAAGAGTTGTTGCTGTTATTGAACTAAGCCATAACTTGCAGCCAGAGAAGCCACCTCCTCCCACAGTTCAGCAGAGCAGCTCCTGAAGCTAGAGCACAAAGCAGATCACAGGCTACTGTCTATTCCCCTCCCTGCATTAGGACAGTTAAGGATCCCCAAAAAGAAACACACTATGTGGCAGAAGTAAAGCAAAATGACACCATTTGATGAATGTGGGCCCTGTCTGACTTTTCTTTGTTCTCTGACCGAAAGACAGACCCAGCAATGCCCTCTCTGCTGGCTTTTGCCCAGAAGACACAAACTCCACTCTGGGGGTGCCTGGTACCCTTGGCTCCTCGACAGTGATGGTGCCTGGTGCTGCCAAGCCACCCCACAAACACCAGGGCTCCAACCCTTTGAGTGGGTGCTGACATCAAACCGTGCCTCATGGAAAGGAAGGTGTTCACTGGGGGGTATGAAAGGGTCCTGTGAGCCCCACAGAAGTCCCAGGTTGTGTGAAATTCTGTGAGATATCATGTACATGGAGGAGACAAATTTTTGTTGCCAACCTTACTCAGGACTGCCTTTCCAAGCACATCCCCAAACTTGGATCCTGTGAACAGCCACACAAAACCCTGTGTAAAAGCATGTGCTCCGCACATTCCAGGAAGTCCACAGCACAATGTTCAGGATCAGAGGTGACAGGAATCCTTCCACTAGCCTCCATATTACTTGATCAAAATCTCAGAGAAGTGGTTTCAGCCTGTTCTCCAGGGACACCTGTGGACACGCCTAAGCAGTCTGCAAATGGCACCTGAAAAATGCAAGTCCATGTCACTAAGTTCAAATCTGCATGTGCAGTTCCTATGGAAAAAAAATGTGAGGCACTCCAGATTAAAATGGCTGCTCTTCAGATCTTAGTCTGCTTTGCTTTGGGGAGGTTTGGGTGAGAGATAAGACTGTAATTACTATGGCAATAATTTCTCCTTTTCACTGTTCCCAATCTATAATCATTAATATCTTTTCATATCTAGATTCATTACAACAAGCTTTCAGTAAATGGAATAGTCTGAATTTGGATGGCAAAAAGGAATAGCCTTCCAAGCTTAATTTCCTCTTTATTAAAAACAAAACATGGAAAAACATATTTGCAGTCTAGCAATGAAGGATTATTTTTGTCTTCCAGTCTTTTTTTCCAAGACAGTGATGTCAAAATACCCCCAGCTTTGTGCAGATTTAGAGACAATTGCACTCTCCATTAAATACCAGCATTACTGTTTGAAGCTGTCAATGCCACTCTGAAGTCATGTGTCTTTCATGTCTAATCCAAGGAATGGCAAGAGTAATACACTAATGTTCACACAGAGGCCAGTGCAAGGATTTTAGCCACAAGTAAACTGATCTCAGCAATTTCCCAGTAATCTACTCCATGGAAAGTCTCACTTTTAGAGAAAAGAAGACAGAAGGAAAAAATTCTGAAGAGTTTTGTTCTACTTTCTGCTTCTCTTATACCTATTTTCTGCTTCTCTTACATCTGGATTGCCTGGGATAGGTTTGGTTGAAGTCAAATACCTTCAGAAAACAGCAGGCCAAATTGAGATATACCTGGATATTCCTTCCCCTCTGTTGTGAGCAGTGGAGTAACTGGTGCCTGGGTGCAACTCTCGCCCCAGAACTCACATCTAGAGGTGATGTGCTTCTTCCAGCCATCCACTTCACGCAGGATGGGAAGTCGAGATGTGCAGGAGCAAGCCAGGATCCTGGGCCTTTCAGTGTCCCTGGGATGTATGGGGGGGGGATAAAAACAGTTTTACGAATGTTTCCAAACACAGATAGTGCTGATAAATCAGGGAAATGAACCTACAGCGACACAAGAAAAGCAAGGGTGCATGAAAGGCAGCCAAAGAGGCCACTCAGCTGTGCCAGGTTGCTGGTGGCCCCATAACGTCCCACTGGGCACAGCGACACTGCAGTTCACCCCACGGCAGAGTGCTGGCGGCGGGGCACTGCCCTGAGCCGAGGGGCCAGCACCACTCCGGTCTCATACGCTTTTCTCCCCTTCCATGTGCTCCTTGGCTGCAGAGGGCTGCTTGTCCTGGCTGCCCTCAGGGCCGGGTTTGGCAGGAGGAGTGGGGCTGCTGCTGGCGGCGGGCAGGAGGTTGGCAGACTGGAGCACAGCCTCCGAGTGCTCGCGCGCCTTCATGCGCAGCGCGGCCACGCTGGCGGTGCGGTTGCTTTGGCAGCCGTAGGTGGGCAGGAAGGAGAGGCCCATGGGGTCTGGAACGCAGCACGAGCACAGCGGGCTTCCTGGGGAGAAGGAGAGAAGGCACCGTCACTGCTGGGGAAGGTCATGGAGACTGTCTGACTGTTCCCTCCACGGTCAGTCTGAAGAGGACAGAGATGGGGTTGACCTTTACTGGGTACATTGACCTTTAGTGAGTACACAGGTGCTCTCTGGATCAGGGCTAGAAAACCCATATCCTGTTCTGCTGATCCTTCTGTAAGGAGGATCTTACACTGTGAATCATCCAGGGCGACAAACAGAGTGCAAGAGGGAAGTAGAGACAGACGTGAGCAGTAAAGTTCAGATCACGCATGAGATTTCCTCATATGCTAGGCTCAGCTCATTCTCTCCTCTAATATCAAGCTGCTGTTCTGTGGCTGCCATCAGCCCCATGCTGTAGATGTCCCCTGCCCTCCACCTGCACACTGAGCTTGATCAATGTGGGCAGCAGGATTTGGTGGGTGAGTGTAGGGGTTCCGTCACTTATCTTTGCCTGAAAGATTACAGCAGAGAGAAAGGTGAAAATATTCCAGTTGTTATGATGACCTTCTCCTACCTTATTGTAAGATAAGATACTTTACCTTGGCCAGGCCCCTGCCAGCTACTGGCACTGATAAATATTTTTTTATCTACCTGCAAGAGCCTGTTCTACCTTTACCCATT
The DNA here is from genome assembly GCA_013397175.1 of Platysteira castanea. Classification (NCBI taxonomy): domain Eukaryota; kingdom Metazoa; phylum Chordata; class Aves; order Passeriformes; genus Platysteira; species Platysteira castanea. The sequence continues at coordinate 731,256 of VYXC01001261.1, forward strand.
CGGTATCTGTGCTGCTTAAGGATGACACCTCAAAAAGAATGGCCTCCAGAAGTGAGCCAAGATTACCTGAAGTTTGCTGCTGTGATCCGGCTTGAGTCCCCTCAGCAGAGATGGGCTTGAGCATCTCTACCCTGATTTGAGACACATGGCTGTTCCAAGCAGGCAAGAATACACTGGAGAGAGGATGAAATGATTCCTCTCCTTTTAAGCCAAAAAGCTTCCCTTCAACCCACTGACAGAGGCAGTCTTCACTCCACCAGCTGCCTTCCTGACCTGGAACACAGCAGGCTCTTCCTCTGGCTTCTCTTTGATAATGCTGGGGCTTGGGCCAGTTCCCAAACAAGCACACCCAGAAGTGTAAGCTGATTGTGGGGTAGGACATACAGTACATTCAAAAAGCCACACTGGTACTCAACTTAGATACATCTATCAAATGATGGAGAATGTGTCAGAGGAGTAGGATGGGGAAGCAGGGTGGATGGCTGAGCTACTTCTTGAATTTACTCTCTGGTTAAAAAACCAGACACCATTAGTCACCATTTTTCCAGGGGTCTTAGAAGCCATGCAAACCCCACATCCTCATGTACACCCCTGGCAAAAGCCTGTCTTTGCTGATATGCTACCTTTTAACAAGAAATAGTCCAGCCACACACATCCTGACACGATGCAGTATCTTCCTCTGATCTTTCCAAGCCAAGGACTTGCTTTAATTTCTGCAGTTAATATTTGAGTTAAATGGCTCATGACTAAGTGATGGAACTAATAACCTGCAGAGTTTTACACTTCTGTTCTTGGTAGCAACGGGTCAGCACCCATCTGCTAGGAATGAAGGCAGCCAGTGTTTGTTTTTAGGATGTTGGCAAGACTTCTTCACAGCAATTGTCAGAGATTTGTTGCTGCAAGTAACATTCAGGAGAAAGTACTTTTTGTATTTCAAAAAACAGCATCTACAAAGGACAAGTTATTAATATAAATGGAAAGAATGCTTTTCTCTTGTTATACTTCTCTGATAAAGCATATGATCAGCAGACCAACATTTCAGTGAGTTCAGGCATTCAAGCACAAGCAAGTTTCAGCACCTGACTAAAATCCTCTGCTTCTTTTGCTTTTAGCCCTAGAAAGCTCAGTCTTGAATTCTGCAGCTGTTTCGAGCAGGTCAGAAGGAGGGCTTAAAATAAAATCCACTCAGTAACACAACTTACAGTTTTTGCCACCACCAGCCATGCTCATAAAGTAATTTTCTGGCCTGTTGAATCACAGCCACTTCAGGGGTTCTGGCCAGCCACTGTTTTAACAAGAGGGAGGAGAGGCCCTTCTGAGTCCCTGCAGTTTGCAGCAGGTTTTTTTCACCAAGTTCCACCATCTTCAGGTTCTGCTCAGAGATGGGGGAGCCAGGAGGCCTGTGGGTGCATCAGCTGCCTTTGCACTGCTGCTTTATAACACAAACTGAATGAGGCTTTCAAACACGGCTGTTCAGCTCCCAGGCTGAGGGGAGGGCTGGCCTGTGGTGTCTAATGCAGGACTGGGCACAGACATTGCTTGGTGGGAGGTGGGGAGATGTGGAAAGCAGTCTTCCTCCTTTCAAAAAGCAGGAATTGGTTTCATCCCCTAAGAATAATTTTCATTCCATTGTTAGAGGGATAAAATATTTATCAGTATTCAGTACCAGCCTAAGCTCTTTCCTTAATAATTAGCCCTGATATTACCTAGTGGCTCTGCAACCTGAGGGTGCAGTTACCTGTGGTGGAAACTAAGCTATCTCTAGCAATAATTCACCCATAAACTATTCCTTTCATTTTCACTGAGGTTAAAACATTTGCAAACAGCTCATGCACGAAAAAAGTAAAGTAAAAAGCATAATTTGCTCCAGGTTCCAGCTAGAATAGAGGAGAATAGGATTCCTGTTCCTTTTTAATGTATGTTGTAAAGAAAGTTGACTCTACCTTACAATCACCTCTATCTGCAGATGAGTCCAGTGAAATGTATCAGACTTTGCCAGCACAAAGCCAAGACCAACAATGGGACACTCAGGAGTCCAAGGTCTCCACCTGCCCAGCAGTCAGCCCACAGTCTCCAGAAAAGTAACGCTGACCAAGAAAGAGACATCCATATATAGCAGGCATCAGTGGTTTTTAACATCTTATTGCAACAGCCCTGAGTCCACAGTGGGGAAGGAAGGAATTGTTCCTCCTTATTTCAAATCTTCAGAGGACTTCAGGCATCCAGCTCCCATCAAAATCAGTAAAGGTTAAGCCATTAGCCCTAGATCTTGATCCAGCTCCTGCCAACATCTATGACAATCTGAGATTAGTTTAACGAGATCTGTATCAAGTTGCTGCAATACGGACAGAGTACTGTTTGCTTTCTTTCAGGAACTTACTGCCTCCTGTACACAAAATTAAAATACACAATTAGATTTCCATTAACTTACAGCAAATTCTGCTGAATTGATCTGAACCTCCTTCTATTCCTATATGAGATCATACTTTAAATGCCCAGCCTGAACATAAATACTTAATGTAATAAATACAGTCTGAAATATTTGATCCAGTTGGCAGTTTAATTGATCTACTACAGAGACTGACAGGAAAAATTAAATTAGTTTTGTCTTGTCTCTGCCAACATCACACTTAAATTGTAACAATATTTGATCTACAATTTTGGTTGTGGACCTTTTTGTGCAGTTCCATGGTTCAGTTTCAGGTGGGAAAAGAGGGATAGGAGTGGGGCACATATTGATACATAAATATCAATATAAATTTTTAAATATGTATTTTGTGTTTCAAGTCAAGAGCTTAAAGGATTTAATAAGTAGTCTTTCCAAAAGGCCAACCTCACATTCCTTTCCTCTTTCATTATTTGTGCATATCAGCATTTGATTTGGACCACTGAATGGCAACCTGACATGCACGGAAGGAGAGAAAAAATCCCATTTAAAATCCTCATATATCAATGCATGCTGTTTAGTTTTCAGGGAAAATATCATGTTTGATTTATTTATTGCTATCTTCTCATAGTAGTCACATTGGTTTGCCTGAGCTCTAAATTCTCATAAATTCTGGATCCACTTCATAAGGATTGGAAGTTCAACAACAACCTCAAGTTCCTAGCATTGATTACCAGTGGGAGCTGATTCAAAGGGAGCTCCCTCTTGCACTTCACATATGGCACCAACATTCTGTCTTTTAAAGCCTACGTCAAAAGCAGGAAACAAATAAGTGGCTTTATCTAAATCTTCTTGAGCTCTCAATTAGGAAGTTCAGAACAAGCAAGGCATGAACTTAATACGTGAAATGGAGAAGCATCAGATGGTCTCAGTTTAATTTAGGGTAGCCTCAAGGCTGCTGAAGTTGTACTAGATTGTTTCTCCTTCTAGTGAGAAGCTGGTTAAGTGTGGAAGGTACCCTGTGCTGCCCAGAGGCTGGAAGAGCACTTCAGAGGTGACATAAGAGTTCAAATGCTGTAATTTCACATCTCCTTGGCTTGTGACCCCTATATGCCCAGTGGAAACAACAAAGAGCTGATGATCAGGCTCAGTTGCTGTATCAGCAGCCTTTTTGTCTACATAACTTGACACTGGAACTGGAGGATTTCATCTGCCTTTACTTGTGCCATNGCAGGAAGGCTGGCAGCAAAGCCCAGAAAAAAGCTGGGGGAATAGAATCAATCCTTTGAATACTGTCAGCTTGGCAACTTCATCAGCAGGAACCCCTGCCCAGCCGAGGTGCACTAACCTAATCAAGATCTATCCTGGAGGAACAGGACAACACCCATTTCCTATCCATGGCTCTTAGGGCTCCAAGTACCTGCGTATTTCCTAGTATTTGTGAAAAAGACCAAAAATCTCTTCCTGTGAGGGGCAGTGCTAGAGTTGGGGACCTGTGATGTGGGAATCAAAATAATTTGCTCAAGGTGTGTGCATCTGCAGCAAACTAAAAAATGTTTTCGATTCTCTGAAGTCAGAGTGGCAGATAAACTAGGAAAAATGCCAAACAAACCCACTTAATGTATTTGCTATACTATATAACAAAAGTCAGTAAGTCCATAATCAAGAATGAGACTGAAACTAAAGGAACCCAAGAGTTTTATTACCATTCCCCAGTCTTACAGTAAACAGTGGTGCCTCAATTCAGTAAACACCAGTTCAAGGGTGAGTTAGGTCCTTGAACACTTCTTTCATAATGTTGGCAACGGGAATTGTGCAATGGAACTGGGCAAATTCCCTCCATCTCTCCATAACAGAAATTGAACTGTAATGGATGGGCAGGTCTAGTTATGTTTTAGGTTTTTTTCTTGGATACTGCAATTAAGCCTCCCTAATATGAACAGCAACCACAGCAGCAACAAACCATACAAGAGCCTAATCAGTGGTGCCCTGCAATACCCATTTGGATGTGCATAATGCAACCCTGCTTCTCTATCAGTGGTGCAGAGGTGCCGTGAAAACCAACTGAGCTATAACTTGCACAGAGCAGAGCTGTGGGTGAATTATGAAAGTAATTCCCTGGCAAGTGTAATTATTTCTCTCCTCATGCACTTCACTCATCATGGGGTCTGGGGAAATTTCAGCGGAACGAAACAGACACACTCTTGGCCTCAGTCACCAGAATGGTAGAACACATCCGCTGAAAAACGGAGATTCTTGTTTACACCATTAATAACATCTTCTGCATTAATGAATTGCATTCATGCTGTCATCCATTAAGGAGGTACTTTGAGGTCTCTCTCTGCACAGAACACTAGCTTCTCCTGATGACTCTATAGTTATACAGCCCATAAATAAAACAAGTATTTTCCCTTCATCTTTGAGGTCTGCAATTAAATCTACTAAATGGACTGCAGATGCCTAGCTTACAGTAAGTGTTTCATCTTGGAAGATCATGGACCTGTCGAAGTCACCACAATGAAGTAGCATAGTTGTCAAATCAGGACAATTTCAGAGAGTAATGAACATCAGAAATTTCATCTCTGTGAGTCAACCTTCTTCCTGAGTATGGCCAGTGGTGAAGTACTAAACCCCTGAAGTAGGAAACACTGTATACCCCAGAAATTATGAACCTGTGCTAATATTTCAATGAGGAATTGCATTTCCTGACAGAATAGTACATAGGGAGATGATACAGTAGGTAACAGATGCTTGCTGCTAAGTACAGCCTCCACGTGCTAAACTTCAGAGAGATAGGAGAGGAAAAGGTCTATTGTGTTACTGAATAGAGAACATTTGATAGAAATAGAGGAAAAATGTCCAGTGATAATATACTCTTCTCTGTAGAAGTCTACATTCTGCCTAACAGTTTTGTTTGCATTGTATAGCCAGCCCATTTTCTTAACAGAACATCTTGTGGTGCCAATATCCCCACTTTGATGGGGAAAAATGTTTCAGAGACAGTGCAGTTCATGGGGCACAGTGCTTAGCGAAAACAACTTTCTTCTCATTCATCAGAGCAGACCTGGTCTCATGCTGCAACAATATCCCCACATCCTAGAAGTGGCACATGTGGGATCCAGAGCCACAAGAGGCAAGCCTACAGTGCACTTCACAGTCTTTCCAAAAGCGAAGTCGCAGGCTTAGTCCCTGCCCCAGACAAGGCTGCCTTGAGATTTCCTGTCTCTTCTAGACCAACTTCACCCTCAACTATTACATCCTTATACTGCAAATTAGATCCAAGAATTTTGTGCCTAAGCACTTTATGTAGCTTTGGAAACCTGGGTCTGGAGCCAAGCAAAGTCAGAGAAAGAGAAAGAGAGGTATTAGTTTTTTTACTAAAGACAGAGAACTCTCAGATGACAGAATGAAAATGGTCCCTGAGAGCATAAAATGATTATTAATTAGTTACATCACCATCATCACTTGTTATTCACTGCATTGATTTTAGTTGTCTCCTTCTAAAGCATCAGTCAAATATTACTCACTGACACCAGCAAAGTGTTGGCTCACAAGTTCAACAAAGCACATCTTGTCTCCTCAAAAGAATAAGAAAACAACCTGCACTTCCCAGTTGAACCTGATGTGCTGAGCGTGCTCATTTGTTTGCAGGCAGCTCTTACAGCTGTACTAAAGAATGTGATTCCCTTTACTGTCCAGGATTATTCATTCTCCCAGTGGTGAGAATATGTATCTATGTACAAGATCCACATAGAGGAGCTGCATTTAGTTTGACACTTGCACAGAAGAAAGCAGGGTCATGCATCTTTTCGTAGTGGAGTAGTGCTTTGATTCTGGAGCAACTGTTTTGCTTTCAAAAGCACAGAGAATTCCTGGTCGTTTCAAAGCATGACTCACACAAGACAGATACTGGGAAGATGTCTCAATAATTTCACTCTTCAATAAAACTTTGCAAAATTTTGGAAAACCTTTCTACTTGCTGGATTTTTCCCCTATCCAAGCAATCAAAAAAAGAAGCAGCTCATAACTTCATGCCCTGTGCTGAGTTTCATGGGATTTGTGTGACATAAAGTCCTATGCCACCAGATTCACTGTGGCAGAGTTCTGGCACCATTTCTGCAGCAAAATGCAACTAGATTTTCAAGGGAGAAGCTTAGGTCCCTTAATTAAGACAAGTAAGGACATATACAATTGCCCACCTGCACACACTCCTGTCTCAAAAGGAAATGAGAAGGAAGAGTCAAATGAACAGAACTGAGCTTATGACAGAGTCATATTAAGGTTTTGTGGACCCTGTATCTCTCCCTGTCCTTTCTTTCCTTCCCACAACCATTATCTTTTCCTCCAGACTGACACATGAGCTTGGTTGTGCTCTCAAATACACTTGTTTAAATGAACAATCATTCACCTGGAGTTTCCACACCAAAGAAAAATAAACTGTGCATTAGGCCTGTGATACCTTTGGTCCACTCAGAAGCTCTAGAGATTGTCCTGGTCATCAGTTAATAGGACCAAAGCTCAGTGACTGCTGTGCACAGCCCTACCCCAGCACAAGTGAATTACTCTTGGAGAAATGGGGAAAGAGGAATTTGTGGAGATGAGCCAAGGAAGGATGAGACAATACTCCATATAACAATATCACAAGAAAGATGTTACAATTATTCTCTGCTTGTATATATCAAATTTGGTCCCTTACATAACGATAAATTCTTTCCCCTTAACCCCAAAGCCAAAATTTGACATTGCTAAGCCCCAGCAGCAGAGCTAGCAGCAGAAGAAAAAGAGCTCCCCTCACCAGTTCCTTGCAAGGATAACAATATGCTGACAGGCACAGGCAGCTCCACAAAGCTCCTGGTAGGTGGATACGCAGATGTGCAAATCTAACTGGATTTCATAAAATCGAAATATACTACTTTATCCTAGTCCCCTTGCATGTATCTGGAGATTTCTAGTGCCAGGCAGGAAGTATAAAACAGACATTTCAGGAATGAGCTGCATGTATAACTGACAACATTCACCAAGACAATATGCAGGCATCTGATAACTGACCATTCTTATAAAAATTATAAAAATAAAAAATCGCTATTTACATTTGGGACCATTTTTTCAGGGATTGTCTCTTAGTCCGGGCAACTGACTATTTAATATCTACAAAAGATTCAGGAATAGAACTTTTTCTGCCCCTAGGCTGTAAAACTTCAATCAAGCAAAAAATAGTAAATTATTAGTTTCTCAATTTAGTGGCTAAGATGTAAAATCAAAGAAAAGAGTATCAGGAAATCTTCCAAATAAATAAAACTGAAAACAAGCAAACAAAAACAATGACCAAAAAACCCATCTCCAAACAAACAAAAAACCAAACCAACTAAAAATACCAACCCCTCACAAAAATTTTTTAATCTTTTTATTTCATTTTGCTTGGCTTTGTTAATTTGGGTAATTTTTCTTAAAATTTCGCTACATTTAAACATGAAACAAGTGAGAACAACATATTGATGCATTTAATTTTGAAAATGCTTGAACATAAATTTTAAGGAAAAAAACCCCTTTACTTCCATCTAAATTATTCACTGAACACAACCTTATTTCTACTCTTTTCAGCCTGTCTGCGACTACATTTATCAATGAACAATTTTTTTTGCCTGAAGAATTTCAGCTGTATCTACTCCAGAGAGCCTGTTCCTGCTATGGAAGAAGTCAAAATTCTCAGCCCCAAGACTTCACAGGGCAGAGATGAAGAGGACTCAGGCACTCCAAACAGCTGCTGCCCACTTGTAAGTGACAATAAGCCTTTAAGTTTTAGGGTTCGGGTCACACCTGTGTGTCCTTTCTGGATTCAGAATTCCAGGTGCCACACCTGTCAAAAGAGCAGTAATTGTGTGGTGTGGCTGGCTTCAGCTTTTTTTGAAAGACAGGAGAGAAGGGGGTGCAAGAGGCAGGACACTGGACTTAACACACAGCTCAGAAGTTCCAAACATTTCCTTCAGAAATATACTTTGGCAGTGCTGATTTAACTGGGAATACAAGGAGCATGAGGTATGCCAGAGAATATAACAAGATGTATTAAAGGACATTTTTCTTCATAGTGGTGGATCTTTAAGTGAGAAATTTTCCTCAAAAGTTATTGCAGCACACTGGGACACAGAGTAAATGCATGTGCCTCTTTGTGCTTGGCACTGCTAAGAGGCTTTGCATCCTATAAATCTATAAATTGAATTCATCCTGCTTACACCCCTAGTCTTATAAATTGTTAGACTAAGAACAGCTAATGGATCAGTAGGTGATTTATTTTTAAAAGATGCATACTGCTGCTTTTTGGAAACTGGAAGTATATAGACACGGGATGTACCCTTCCTGAAGCTTGGGTCTCAGGTAAAGAGGAATTACTCTGCATCCTCCCCTGTCCCCAGGAACATGCTTTATTCAAGTTCTCAAAGGGGACCTACTGTCCAAGAAGAGAAAGGTTTGGATTGTACAGATGCACTGCAAAGGAAACCACATGCAAAGAGCAGATGAGGCATCAGTAATGGTGCCAGGTACTACATAATGCAAAAGGATGTATATAACTAATTTATTAGAATAAATTTAACTCTTAAAAAAAAGCATATGCAACAAAAACTCTAAAGGAGCAAACCCTACCTGTCTTACTCCTTGAGAGAAACCCTGACCTCATGACAAGTAACTGAGTAAAATGAAGGGGTTTTGCTACCAATGATGCTACAAGAATCAATGGGAGACTCACTTCGCTTCGTGCAGCACTGGTCAGTGCAAATACTGCCAATCTAAACAGAAAGAGGGATCCACCTTTTCCCATAGGTTTCCCCACAGCGGGCAGTGGGACCATGCCACTTAGCTTGAAAGGGATGCTCTTTGAGCTTGCCCCTGAAGTTAAGTAAAGTAATTTACCTTTTAAAGAGGCGACATGGGATAAAGCTTGTGCGTAGGTGGCTGTGTTGAGAAGAGTCCCCGGCAGGCAGGAAGGGAAGAAAGGTCCTGTAGGACCCACTGCTCGACTCAGGCTGATGGAGAAAAGAAAACAACTTCCTTACAAAACCAGAACCAGCTGATTCCCTTCGTGCATGCACACAAACACATTGGTGTCTCAGTGTCCAGCTAGATGTGAGCAAGGCTGGAAAACATCGGCCTCCCACAGCCACCAGCTTCTCAGCATCTCCACAGGGAACAGTGAGTTGCACAAGAAACACCTCATTTTCTAGCGATGATACCTGTAGGTCAAGGCATAGCAGCAAATCCGTATGCACATACACATATATGAGGCATTCTTGCCCCACAGACAGGCAGCTGATATCATGTATTACTCTTACCTCTGCTGGATCTCCAGACCCTCTTTTTTATTCCTGGTTTGATCTGCTGGAGAAGGGGAATTTAAATTCCTTGCAGGAGGTGCCACCTCAGCCATGGTTTCCTTAGAGCCCTCTTGGTCAGAAGCACCCCTCTCTGTTTTTCTCCATTTAGCTCTTCGATTTTGGAACCACACCTGGAGCAAGAGAGCAATCCTGGGTGAAAAACATGTTTAGCCAAATGTGAAGCAAGGAGGTTGTTAATTATTGATCTAGTGAAATCTGTCATTTAGAAGCTTGGCTAAATCTTCCTCTTACTTTGTATCCCCATTGCTATTCTAGTTGATTTTTAGGATTACGTTTATATCTGTAAGATTTCTGGGTGTAGAAGAGAAGCCAGAAGTGTCTAAACACATTCAAAAGGCATGTTACAACAAAAATTTAAAAAGCAATAGTTTTGATACTACTGTGCCAGTTAGCAAAGCATTTAATGACGTGCAAGCCTTTACAGGCACATTTAATTCTCACTGATTTCTACACTTTAACACATCTAAAACCCTTTTTATAAGGATGGTGTTAAATACCTATCTAAGCACTCTGACAAAAACATATATAATCTTTAAATCAGCTGCTGCTGGAATCAGAGAGGCCAGAAATAAAAAGGTGTGTATCTGGCTATCTTATCCAGTCTATTTTCTGGAGCGGGCTGATACTGACTGTTCTTCCTCTCATGTCCAGTCTGCATTCAGAGGACTCAAAAGTTGATAGATACTAATTTTGGAAGATTGTTCTGCAGTTTAATAATGTGGTCATACAACTGCCCCCAGCTCAGACCACACTATGACCTCAGAATAGAACACCAGTTTCCAAACCTTATTTTTTTCCCCATAGGTAAAACAAATATTCATATTCTTGATTTTATCACCCAACTATTATTTTAAAAAAATTTTTGTTTCCATTAACCTTGGAGCTGATACACTGAAAGCATGATGTTTGAGGTGGAAAATGCCAAGCCTCTCTTGAGGTCAGGAAATTCACATTTTAATATATGAATTCAAGTATAGGAGAGATCGTTATTATTCTTCTTCTCCTTCTCCAATTCCATTTTAGTTAGCTGCCTTTTAATTGCATGTATCAGCAAACATTGAATAATGATTTTATCTATATTCTAAATTTAGAGCAGTTAAATGCAAAGCAAAATGCAGACACTTTCTTGTGTCTTAATTGAATGAAGGTCACAGCTATAACAATATTTAATTGAGCTATTTTTCATTATCATATTTTAATGACTTTGCACTGACAGTTCGCCTGCTTCTGAGGAAAGAGCATGATGAAGTCGTTTATTTCCCTATTTAGTTATTGTTTGACAACATCATCTTCGATTAAGACTCTGCTTTATAGCACATTAATCATATTTGAATGAGCAAGGGGTATAAATGTAAACATATCTCCCATCCTCTGTGTTTCCCCATGTCCCTGCATGAAAGCAGGCTAAACAAATGCTTGCATCTATTGTCTGTTTGCATAATAGCCAACAACAAGGCTAAACACCAGTCCTCAGCAATCTAATTGTCACTAGCCCTATCTCACCCTTGCACCTTTCAGGAAGAAGTTATGATCTTCCACTTCTGAATGCTTAATAATTGTCCCATTTATCTCAATTTGCAGTTCAGTCTTTAGGCACCAATAGCCAAAATGGCATTTTTTATTATTTTTTTAAGCCAGTACCTACAATGCAGTGGTAAAAGGAGATTTTCATTTCCAAATAATAATCAGTTTAATTTGGCCACATATGACCAATGATTCATGTTCAGATTTAATAATCAGGATCACATAATCTGATTATAGGAGAAATAATTTGTTTACAATCCCCAATTTACTGTGGTGAATTCCATTATCTCTCTTCAGCCATTGGGTTTTAAGAGATACTAACATGACCCTAGGGAACAAAAGGCAAGCTATTATATTTCCTACAATTAGATCTTTGCATAGTCTTAACCCCAAGCACCTAAATAAAAAAAAAAAAAATAGAAGAACAGTGTGCAGAAAAGCCCCATAAATAAAAATGAATGCGTAATTGTGTTCAAAAAATGGTTTGCAACTCTGTGGTGGATGCCTGAAGAGTTACAGGGATCCATCTCTGACTACTGCAGGACTGCTGCTCTTAGCAGAGCTTGTAGACATACAAAGTTAATCCCTGAATATGGAAAAATAAACATATGGGGAAAAAAGGAAAAACAAAAGGAAAAAGGTGAGGAGAAGGAAAAAAGGAAGGAGTGGAAAAGTGTGGCTGTGGAAAGAGTAATTATGGCCAGTGGTATTTACTGGATCATATTAAAGGTGCGGGAATTGCTCTGCAGGCTCTTTAGCTGCCTAAATTAAGTGTTTAGAGAGAAGGCGAAAGGGAGAGAAGTTGAAGAGGTGCAGAAGCTTTCTTCCCGGCAGCTGGGCTCCCCGCAGTTGACTAACCCCACTGCTCGACAGTGGTCATAGTTGCTTTGGAGAATCACGTCTCAGCTCTTTTCTCTGCACCACGCCCCCCCCTCCAAAAGCAAGGAAATGGATGTGCATTGATGTAATTTAGTACCTTGGAGACGCGGACAAATTAGTGTAGAACATTATCACTAGTTAATTATGAATGACCGATTAATCAACCTAATCTAATATTCCACATTATGTTGATGTTATTAAAGTGCATCATGAAAATGACAGATCGTCTTCATTTGCGTTCTTTGGCCAAATGTGCACTCTGCAGTCATGATGTCAAATAAAAA
>VYXC01001261.1:743740-762061 GCA_013397175.1 Platysteira castanea
CAGTTTGAACATCTGAGTTAAGTAATTCCCCAGGACGTTTACCTGCACCCTGGCCTCCGTGAGGTTGATTTTCAGAGCCAGTTCTTCCCGAGTGAACACATCGGGGTAGTGGGTTTGAGCAAAAACGGCTTCCAGGGCTTCGAGCTGATGGAGGGAAGGAGAGCAGAGATCCGTGAGGGATCCCTGAGGGATCCGGCCGCCCCACGGGGGTGTCTGCCGGGCACGGATGAGGAAAGTGGGGCCACCGAGGCAGCGGGGCAGGCAGGATGGGGCTGGTCTGGCATGAGGGAAGCAGGCCGGGAGCTGGCAGGGAACAGGCAAGGGGGAGGCAGGGAGCCAGTATGGTGCAGGCAAGCGGGGGGCAGTGGGCGCAGGGGCCAGGGGCAGAGAGAAGCGGGCTCCTACCTGCTGCAAGGTGAAGGTGGTGCGGTTGCGGCGCTGCTTCCTTCGCAGGAACCCGTCGTCGAAGTCGCCGGCGGAGTGGCCTCCGAAGGGGGCCGCGCCTGCGGGCCGAGAGCCGCGTTGAGGGCCTCTGAGCCCGGGGGGCAGAGGGCCGGGGCCGGAGCCGCTCGGGCGGGCAGTGCTGCCCCATGTCCCCCGGGGCCCGGGGGCTGCGGCGGGCACCGCGGGGTTCTGCCGCCCGGAGCTCACTCCGGCCCGGGAAAGAGTATTTTTCGGGCTATTTGTGCTTTAAAAGGACGAAGAGACGGAGGTTTGACATAACGCGTGTGTACAGCAGCTCGCAAAGACCGCGCCCGCCTACCGAAGGAGCCCGGGAAGCCCCTGCCCGCACCAGGAGGCAGCGGGGCCTCTGTCAGGTACTTCCCCACGTCTGCTCGCCCTGGCTCCTGGAGGAGAACGTGGGCACAGGGCTCGGTACAGCCCAGCACCGGGGGGCTGAACCGCCGGGGCTCGGAAGTGGGGCTGGAGGAGGCCGCCCTGCCCTTCCCCGACCGGCGGTCGAGGGGCCGACCGGGGCACCGGGGGTTTGTCCCCAGGCGGAGGTCGGGACAGGGCAGATGGGCCACCGGGATGCGAACCACGTTCCTTGGGACAGACCCCGGCCTTCGTGGCTCCCCCAGTCACACATCACCTGTGCCCGTGTGGAAATGTGTCACTCCCTTTCTGTTCGCTGACAAAACAGGCTAAATAAATCACAAACAAAACACAGCAGATCAAAAAAATGCACTCAAAACTTGAACCAAAGAAAAAAAAACAAAAAACAAAAAAAACCAAAAAACCAAAACCAAACCAAAAAAAGAAAACCAAAAAAAGCCAAACCAAAACCCACAAACAAACAAAACCTAACAAAAATAAACCCTCACGGAACAGCAGAGTACCTGAACCCCCAGAAGCGTTGCTGAGTGTCCCCATGACCCCACTCACAGGTCTGCCCGTGGAGTGCTCTGGGGTACATGGGCTGGAGGTCACCGCTCATTTTGCAGCACCGTTTGGAAGACAAACACGGCACCTACCCCTCTCCTCGCACAGACCTCACTCGATGTGGGCCTGGGAGAGGCTCATCAGAGAATAACATACTGTCCCGGTGACCCCAAGAAGCCGGTCTCTTCCCTGCGGTACCGGGCCTCCCCGGCTGCCCAAACGCTGGCCGAAGAGAGCTTTTCTGTTTCCGCTTCTCTGTTTTGGTGATGGGTGGGTGGGGGAGTTTGGTGCTTTTTTTTTTTTTTCCACTTATGATGCCCTACTCTGTTTTCACCCTTTGGCAGGACAGACCGCCCGGCGGGAGAAGGAGGGGCCGGCCCCGCACACCGCCAGAAGAGGCTGCAGCCTGCGGGGTCGCTCCCCGTCTCGGGCCGCCAAACACAGGCACCGGCCCCATGCTGCCACCGGAGAAACAAACAAACAAACAAACAAACAAACAAACAAACAAACAAACAAACAAAACAAAGAGCACGTTTCCAAAGCTGTCTGCCAAAAGCTAACAAATAAAGCCCCCTCAGAGCTCGGTGGCACCGGCGGGAGGGACTCTCTCACTTTCCTGCCCAGTCCGGCTCCCCTGTCCTGACCGGAGAAAACTTTGGGAGCCGAATTTTCCAGCCAGGATGCACAGACCAGCTTGGGTCCGCTGGCCCTAGGAAGCCGTGTTTAAAGAGGGGCTGACCCTTCCCCGAAGTAGGGTGAAACCGATGGACCGCTTCTTCCTGCCAGCGCTGCCGCAGGGAAAGCCCCTTTCTCGGCGGGTGATGCCCGTGCAAGGAGCGGGGTGGCCGGGCAAGGGGATTACGGGACCGGGTCGCATTCCCCGCCGTGGAGCCGCGGGAGCGCCGGCAGTGCGCGGGCCCGGAGGGACAGCCCGCCGGGGGCCGGTACTGCGCGCCCGCGGCTCCGGGGATGCTCCGCGCACTACGAGTACCGGCCGGAGGGAGCGGGGGCAGGGGGCCCTGGGCATCTGTGGGAGTGACACGGGGAAATCCTGAAGGCTGCCAATTTTTTTAAAAAGGGAAAAAAAAAATAATGATGATGATGATGATTATGATGATGATGTAACTGACCAATAACACAAAGAAAAACATCCTCCCAAATATTTATTTTCACCTTTTTTTATTTTCTTCTGTCATACCTCATTTTTCCCCATCCTCCCACAGAATGTTTGCAAAATAGCATTAAAGATTTATGCGGTCCCTTTGGCTGGAGGGAGGAGGCGTGACCACGTCCTGAAAGTGTCCCGATTACAGCCATGACACCAACATCTGTGCTGGGAGGGCAGAAAAGCATCTCTCTCGTAGCCTGAGGCTCAACTGCGGGATCGCTATCCACAGAGGGGAGGCAGGTGGCAAAATGACGGGGGTGGGGGTGTAAAAACAAGCCCTTTCCAGCAGGAATCAAATTAAAAAAAAAAACCCTTGCCAACAAAAAAAAAAAAAAAAAAAAAAAAAAAAAAAAAAAAAAAAAGTCATGCAATCCTTCTTTCCTTCCCCTGACAAGAGGGGAAAGCTAGGAGGGGGGAGGGGGATAGGGTTGTATTTTCTCAAGGAAAATGATGATATTTAGTTGTCTCTGTAAATTTGCATCTTATCTCAGCACGTATCTGTACGCGACAGTCACGGCGCAAATCCGGTCACAGTTTGTCCCTCCGTCCCCAGCGCACCGCCCGCCACACAGACACCTCGAAGTTCAGCTCTTGTACTTACACGTCTCTGTGCGACAACACTCACCCTCTAGCTGCGGTGGGCAGTGGAAGTAAAACATGGCCCTGCGGGTGGGTGGGCACCCGCTGCTCGCAGCTGCGAGCCCGACGGCAGCCGAGATCGGGGCCGGGACCGGGGCCGGGGCCGGGACCGGGGCCAGCCCGCGGGGCGCGGGACCCCCGCGCACCCCCCGCACCGACGGACCGGCACCACCGCCACAGTCGGGCAGCGCGACGCACCGCCGAGGTGCCTCTTGCAGACCTGAAGACACAGAGGGGAAAGAACAGATTGAAGAGCCAGAAGAAAACACCTGGAGAAACTCATTGATAACCCCAAAACCCATCCCAGAGGAAGCAGAGAAAGTAGCGTCTAACCCTGTGCAACGAATTTTAAAAGCCAAAGGCAGAAAACTCCGTGGTAGGCGCACAGTGCCCAGAATCAGCAAAACTTTGTTGTTTTTTTTTTTTCTCTCCGGAATAGCAGATTGTGTCTCTCCTGTTCTTCTATCTATCTATCTATCTATCTATCTATCTATCTATCTATCTATCTATCTATCTATCTAATTGTCTCAAATATTCCTCTACGGAACAAATAATTACATTAAGAAAAAATGTTTCTAGGTAAGATTGAATTGCTTAAAAGAAAATCTAAAATATTCTGCCTAAGTGAAACAGCAATAAAACCTAAAAGCTGCCTTCTTTTTAAAGCATCCAACACACTGGGAGCCAATGTCCTCGGCAAAGAAAAAACCCCAAACAACTATTCAATTTTATATGCAGTCATACTAAACAACAACAACAACAACAAAATCCAGAACGTACATGAATCCATACCTAAACCGAACAGAAGTAAAAATCACCGGTAAGGTTTGGGGGTGTTTTGCTTTAGAATAAGGCGCTGTGAGTTGTTGGCTGCAGAGACAGAAGGGCTCTGTGGAGTTCTGGAAGTGGCCAGATGTCTTTATATCTGTCTACAGCATGCTCTGCCTCTCAGCACTTGCCTTTATAATCTCACGCATAATTGGCCTTAATCTGATTATTTCCAGCGCTGTCTACAGTGAGTAACTTGGATAGGTCTATTGGGCCCTACAAATGGCCCACGTGGTGTGCAGAGCAGAGGGGGTGGAGAGGATGAAAGGAAAAAACCATCATTTCTCAGCAAACGCCAGGAATGTGAACGGCAGAAACACAATCCCATTATTTCTGAGCGCTGGCGCTCCGGGGCTCGCAGCCCCCTGCGTGTCCCCCCCGCCCAGGGGTGTCCCGGGGTGCGGGGCCGGGGGGGCCCCGCCGTGCCGAGCGCTGCCCCGCCGCCCGCACCCCGGCGCTGCCAGAGCGCAGGGTAATTGCCGCCGGATGGGTTTTGGGGGGCCGCTCTGCACACGCCTCGCCTTTCCAAGCGATCGTACCACGGCAAAGTTTGATTTTGTTCGCAGCGAGGGGTCTCTGGATTTATGCTCGCTTCCCGTCTGCAAATGATATGCGGCGGGACCCTTCGCAATTACTTTTAAAATGCATCCGAGACAGAGGCTCAGCGGAGAGAGATGGCCCTTGCCTCAGCCCGGGTGAAAATTAGACTTTAAAGTACCCAGATGAAATTTTCAAGTCAGGGACGCGGGATTGGATCAAATCACATAAACTGCAAAAAAAGCAAGTATAATGGCGCATAATTGGTTCTGTAATAGCATTACACAAGGATAATAGCCTGTTATGGCCCCCTGCACATTAAGTGCTTCCCTGGCGTAAAGCCTTTATGATATTAAAGGGGGAATATAATGATATTTTGGTTATTAAATGCGTGTAATTAATTTATGCACCACTGAAAATAAAGTTGG
This sequence comes from Platysteira castanea, assembly GCA_013397175.1. Taxonomy (NCBI): domain Eukaryota; kingdom Metazoa; phylum Chordata; class Aves; order Passeriformes; genus Platysteira; species Platysteira castanea. Next base: position 748,724 of record VYXC01001261.1, read on the forward strand.
TATTATGACCCACTCAAGATGCATCAGAAGATGTAAGTCAGACAACTGTTGATAAGTTCTGGTGTCTATGTTTCGTCTAGACTGCTGATTTTATTTTGGAACAATTGCTTCTCTGACAGACTACACAAATTTAATATTTTATAAAGATTGTAATGTTCTGTGCAGGAAGGGCGAGCAAATCTACACAGGCTCTCTTAGATCTGATGGGAGTTTAAAGACAGCACATTCATACCACAGCAAAGGAGATGGATACAGACAATACAGGTGCAGAAATAGTGATTTTGAAGAGATGATGTCTTTGGAAAGTTAACTGTGTACATATGATCTCATTAAAAAAACACTAATAAGCCTGAGAAATATCACCTGCTCTATCTGCCTTTTCCATTAGGCATAGATTTGGAAATTCCCCTAATGTATATTCAAGTTGAAGTTACGTTTCCATCCTGTAAAGCATTATTTTAGCAAAGCAAGGCAAAAATTAATTTTACTTGAGGTCCAAGTTGATTTGATCTGATCCTATCTTATCTGTTCACTTACAATTTTAGCATACTAAAACAGATGTAGAAAGCTGTCTTCATATATATTTTTTATATATATTTACATGTCTACACATACACAGACACTTTTTGGAATATTTTTGCTTGACAACAGATATTTGCTCACCATCCAGGCAAGTCTCTGAGCAGTAAAGTATACTTCAAATTGAGATGGGTTTTACAGCACCATGCAGGATCAAACACCAATGTTCTGAATCTGACTGCACTTGATAAAATAGCAGCACAAGCTTTAGGTCAAGTAACCTTAAAAAGAAGGACATAACCCAGAAGTACTGCCTGAATCTCCCCTGTCGGTCTCTCCCTCCTGAGCTTTAAAATCCGCACAGGGCCAGTACTGTAAGATCCCTCTGCACAGAGACAGATGTGCCTTTCCCTATTTCTCCTCTCTGGAAGAGAGGAGTGAGATAGTGTTTTATCATAAGAACCCCTAATAAAATAATAATAACTTCATTACGGCGCTCTCAGGCCTTGCTCTAGTCAGGGGGCTGCATTGCTGTTTTGGCTCCAAGACTCACTTTCCCCAGCAGTTTGAAGCCTGCAAGTTCAGCGTATTACAGGAGGGGGAGAAGGCAGAATGGAGCACGGGGAAGTGCTCCAAGTCGCTGCTTTTTAAATAGAAGCAGAAGAACCCTGAGCCGGTCGAGACTCAACTTTCTCCCAAGGACCAGCAGCTGCAAAACAAGGAGATAACTAAGCAATATATAATCCCCCACCCCTCGCCAGCTCGGTGTCTGTTTAATTTTAACGCTCGAAACGCGGGGCTGACATAATTAAAAGTTAGCGCTGGGGAGTCCTGGATGCTGGTCTCGGGCCGACGGAGCCCCGGGGCGGCGGCGCTTCAGCACCACGGAGAGAGCCCGCAGCTCCGCGCCCCGGCCCCGCTCCGCGCCCCGGCCCCGCTCCGCGCCCCCGCCCGCCCGTCCCTCCCCGGGGAAAGGCTGCCGGCAGGGCTGTTCCTGCGTCCCTCCGTGTTCCCCTGCTGCAGACGCTTTCCTGCGAATCTGGGACCACAGTGGAGAAAATATGCAGTAAGTTGTTTGGGATCATGTCCGGTATTTTTCTGGTAGTTCCTCTCATCCAGCTACCAAAGGCAAGCACTAGAAACAAGAATGAAATGACATGCAGAGCTACAATATTTCAGAAAAAAAATATACCTTTTTATGTAAAGTCCTTAAACTCTCTCTCATAAACTTAATTTTTATTACTATTATTATTACTGTTGTTATTCTTGTGACTATAGTGACATCAATATTAGTTACTAGGTCTGCAGGAAAAAGTCCAAATAAGTATAATTCTGGATAGACATTTTGCTGATGGTGTCTGTCTTAGAGCAGAACTGTTCCTGTGCTGCACACACAAATACACCTCTTCTTATCTTTCACCCATGAAAACAAAACCTTGGGCTCAACTGCTGAGGAAAATCACAGAATTAATGTTTGCCTTGGAAGCACTGAGTTTTGAGGGGATCATTTGTAAAACTCAAGGAAGTCTGAACAGCTCAGTTTGATGAAATGTCTCTCTTGCCTTTCCATGTCCAAACACTTCCTTTTGTGTAATTCTCAATACCTGACCACAGAAAAAGGCTAGCAGCTAAAAGGTTATTTTACCCTAATTCATGTGCAGTAAAATGTATTTTCCAATTAACCAAATTTGCCGATTTGTCCCGCTTGGACACTCTTATAATTTATAATGTAAAAGTGTTCTTTCTTTATCTAAAGACCAAGGTGACTGCTTTTAATTTTCTGTAACCTCTTTACACTTGATGTTCACCAGACTCATAATGTTAATTGGCTTCATATACGGATCATCAGTTTAATGAAGGAATAAATCCTATGTTGCTTTATGTCCCTCTGTTTTAACAATGATTGCTTTAATGAAGAATGTGACGTGTTTGAAATCAAAGCTGCAGGAGATATTAGAGGGGGTTTTTTTATGATGATTGAAATGCTTATTTAAAGCTAAAACCATGAGGTTTTCATATTTCAAAAGCTTTTCTTTAAACAATTTTCCATGAAAAATCGTGACACATTCTTCACCAGAGAACTCTTTCTTCACAATTATGGGCAGAGACTGAGAATAACACAGCCCTGTACTATAAACACCCCAATTAAGTTGTGAAATTATCTCTAAGATCATTTTATATCACTGCAGTTTTCATTCAGTTTAAGTAAAACTCCCAGTGAGTTATAAGTAGTTATGCCTGCCTAAATAAGGAGTTTTTTGGGCTGACTAATAAACCTCTTTGTCAACCTACTGTATTTTCATTGTTCATGGGCAAATGAAGAAATTTACAGGGGAGAAAGAATTGTCAGTTCATACACAAAAGCTCTGGATTTGCTGTAGTCTATTTTTCCCCATGGGAATTTTAGGATTTCAGGAGCAAGGGTAAAATGTAATGAAACATGGGCTCATAGAGGTAGGCAACTGCAAATCAGAGCATCAATTAGGTCAAGCTGGAAAGCAGCAATTAGACCCAACTGCATGTGCTGGTTACAGTAGCTACAGCAGGTTTAAAATGTACACAGCAAATGCATTCTGGTAATTGAACTTCTACGTTCCTGGTCCCATTTATAATAAAGGTAAACCTTCTTCTCTCTCTTTCTCTCCCCCCTCTGTCTTTAATGGGGACTTCATATACTGCTATGCATATACTGGTATATATTTTTTTCTCATTTGAGAGCTGTTGTTGACTGAAATTACATGACCCTTAGATAAAGGAACATGTAACATCAGAGAGGAAAATCTCTGATCAGAGCCTAAGCAAGGGCTAAGCAAACAATGGAATTGGATAGAAATTTCATAGTATGGCAAAGGAAGTGCATGAGCCATTCAGTATGCTAGGCCTGATTCCATGATCTCTTGTCTTGTTTATGTCCCTGCAAGTGTTATACTCATTCAACCCAGATCACAAAAAGCTTCATTTAGGTACACACAGACCTTCACTGCTGTCCTCCATACAGTTCTCTTAGACACAGCGCTGTATCAGAGCTATTTCAGAGCTGGCCAGGACCCTATGAACAGCCCATAAATCATTCTTGCCTTCCTTCTCAATGGAAAGCAAGAAGCTGCCTTGTGGCATCTCTGGTGGCACAGAAGATTAGTCTGCCAGGAGCCTTCCTCAGTATCTGCCGTTCCCTGCCTGGAGCTGTACCTTCACCAAACCTATGCTTACCATTGAAGTGACTCAGAGCACAGGCTGGGATTATGCCAGGATGAGGCAAAACAACACTGGTTTTCAGGAGGATTGTCTGGGTTTTTAGTGAAGATATAACACAAAGGTGTTTCTTCCCAGATAAAACAAGTCTCCTAACCAAGAGTTGTGAGTAAAGACTTCCAAGGGAAGGTCTTTCTGTTTATGGCTTTTCAGGACACAATTGCTTGGCCACCAACACTGACTCAGCACATTCAGCAGAAAACTTGACACAGACAAAGAATTGATTACAATGTGGATCACAGTAGAAAGTCTATACAGATTTTTAAACACACACACACCAGTTTTGTGCTGCCTGACAATTGCATTTAACCTGATGGTTAACCAAGCAAGGTTTCTGTGAGCAGATCTGAACCAGCATACTGGGGTTTATACCATAATGCTGATTTGTGTCACAAGGCCTGAATTTACAGCATCACTAAATCATAGTTTCAGTTAAAGTTTAGTCACTTCTCATTATCAGGTAATTTTCTCAGGGAAAACCTGCAGCTTCTGCTTTCCAGAATAAGGCAGGCCATGAATTAGGGTAGTTAAGTATATGTTTGAATCTAAAGCTGCACACATCCTGTGACAACAGAATGTTAGCAGCCCCCCTTATTGTGTGAATGGCTTCTAGCAATAAACCCAATAGGAAGAAAGAGAACATTAGCTGCTTTAATGCACAATTGTCTCATTCACCAAAGGTAAGGCAAATTCACACCTACTAACTACTCTCCTTGGAGGCAAGCTGCACTCCCGGCCAGAAGGAGAGAAGTGGCCTGGGTGTGACATACTTTTGCACAAAGCTATTGAAATGCATCCTCTGGATGTGGCAACGTTCTCAAATTAGCCTGAGCACTCCACCTCAGTTACCGTAAGTTGCACCCTCCTTTGGGATGAACCAGGAGTGAAGTTGCCTCTGAACATGAATGCATGTGCCCGTGGCTGTACAGAAGAGAGAACCCACATGCTTATACGCATTTGCATGTGCAATCTGAAAGGGACTGGTGATAGTCTGGAGGGTTTGGTATCTGTGGGAAAGCCCTGCAATTTGCCATAGGCACCCAGCCACTGCTCTTTCCCGGAGACAAGCTCCAGGACTATGAATAAACACTATTCTCCATGAGTCTTTCAGATAATTGCCTCATTTCCTACACGAAGAACAGGAACCACAGTAATTACCCTTGGCAGTCTGGAAACAACACCGAGCATTCCTAGCAGATTGCCTCATACCAAACAGCATTTTCAAGCCTGCAGTGGATAGAAGAGATCTTACAGCACTGCCGTGCTTCAGCTTCCTCAGGGCAGGCACATTTAAGTTTTCTTTCCCGCCTCTCCCCACCCCCCACCCCTGCTCCAAANAAAAAAAAAGGAAACCCTCCCAGATCAATTTTCCCAGGCCCATCCCTTCTGCCTTACCCGCTCCAGGACATCCCCAGCATAGCCCTTCTCCCACTTCAGTGCCAAGAAGCATCTTCCTGTCATCTATATCTTGTGAAAGGAGCACCACAGAAATCCCTTAAAACAAACATTTCGACGAACGGGAGACCACTCTTGTGAATTTGTGCTCTTTACCGTTGGCTCTCTCCCACAACATACTCAGACCCCACTGCCGTGTTGTCAGGACAAGGCTTAGTGCTCTCACTTTGAGGAGCAGAGTGTGACTGCACATACCTCACATGCCTGGACCACTTTAGTTCCAAACTTGAACCAAATGCTTTGTTATGGGGCTGAGCATAACCCTACAGCTTTACCATGAGGTTGGGTTCTATTCTTATTTTGGAATTTCTACATATTTCAGTTAATGAATAAGAAGACAATTGACCTTTATTCTAAACCAAATCAAAATAAAAAAAGGCAACAACAACAAAAAAAAGAGCCTACTTGTGCCTAATTGTTCCTCTAATTACAGGTTGCGGTGCAGTGTAAATTTTTTCCCTTGGCATTATTACGAACCTCATTTCCTTACAAAGTCCAGGATAAACAATTCCAATATATTTTGTTTTAATTATCAGGGTTTAATGGGGCATAATAAGACTAAGTTGAGTGGTGCAGAAAAAAAATAATTTAATGTGTGCAAAACTACTGAGTGCTCCTAGCTTGCCTGTGCATATTTCACCCATTGTAGGGCAGCACTATGTTAGTTAATATTCAGTGTGCCCATCATTTATTTATTAATCATACTTGATTTTGTGTAGAAAATTCTCCTTTTTTTTTTTCCTGGCATCTGAAACTAGAAGAAACACACTAAGATAACCTAGGGAAAACATTGGGCAGTTCTCTGGGTTGAGTAGTGAAGGATGGAGCTGATACACAGCTGATGGTGCTGGAAGCATTTGTCATACATGGACAGAAGATGTGATATTGGACACACAACCTGCCTCTGCCAATCCACTCCAAATGCTGCCAGCAAAAACTTCTGGCTTCAGCTCTTAGGGCCTCTACTGAAAAAAGCAGAGATAAAACATCAGCTGAAGTCACCACTCAGAAACAACCTTGTCCAGACTCTCACTGTAGATACATCTTGCCGTGGTTTCTGCAGACTTAAAACACCACAGGTACTTCTGCAGTGAAAAGAGAAAAGTGCAAAAGAGCAGCCCGGGAAATAAATCAGTAAAAGGAGACCCTTTATGGCCCTCTATGCTTCCCAAGGTCCCTTTGCCAATCCCTTTGCACTGAATCCCATGGCTAGGTGTGGCTGATGCAGCAGAGAGAATGACCCTGCTACTAGATTTATATTCAACTTTACCAGGGCAACCAAGGTCAAAATGCTTTCACTTGAGGAATAACTCCAGGATCCTCCCTGAAGGGAAACATGTCTATTCAGCTTATCTGTTATACTCCTTGACACAGAGTCTGACGACTTAATACAGTACCCATTGAAGCCATTGGGAATTCCTCTATTCTGGAAAATTTTTTGACTCATGACTCTAGAAAAGAGGTTAAAATACAACATACAAACCATACCAATGTTACTTCAAGTTTATTTTAAAATTAGTATTTTATATTACAGATTAATTTAATATACCTCAAGTATTTGGGTTTTAAATAAAAAAAATTTATTATAGACATCAGTATTTACAGAAAGAAAAACATTACATATTTTTTTCTTATTTTTAAGTTTCATTGGAGTAAAAAATTTCTCCATGAAGACCCTGCTCATGGGAGATGTCACATTCTGTGAGAGGTCAGCCTCCTTCAAGGATTAATGGAGACAAGAAGCCTAACCAGACTTAAGATACAACTCAGTGAATTGACTGAGGAACTGCAATGGCCTGGTTACCTGCATGAAATTGTAGCAAGACTGAAAGACCTCTAGGGGCCCATTGCAAGCCTATGTCCTATTCTTCAAGGAAGGGAAGGGAGTCAGCAAGTGTGTTCCACCAAACTCACCTCAAGACACTGGACCAGGCCAGCATCTAGCATTGTGGCATATGAATGTGAGACTCATAAGCTGAGAGCAAAATGAACCTGTTTATTGCAGAGCTAAGACAGTACTGATAGACTTAGTGTGAGAATCTCTCTTCAGTCCTTCGCATGCAACCCTGTTGCAGGCCTGTAATAAATCTGTCAGCCTGACAGTTTGTTAGTTTCCTCAAGGTTTGTGGGCTTCGAAGAAAACAGGAAGCCTTTCCTGTTCTCAGATGCTAAACCACAAGCATTCTGACCCAAGCTTAGGACCCCATTGTACAGCAAATACACAACGGCAATCTCTGGTGCCACACACCCCAGCAGCCACAGCAGACTGTGGTGGAAGGGAATGTTATGGCGAGAAGCAGTGGCCTCACCTAACAGAGTTGCAGCCCTGAGTTAGAAGCCAAGTATGTTGATTCCCAGACAAATACTGACCTATGTGCTCCTTCAGATTGGCTAGCGAGTCCCATGGGGACTTATGAGGAGGTCTCTGCATTTGGTAGAGCTGCATAAGCTCAGGGGAAGAAGTCCATTTCCTGCTAACGCATGATCTGCAGGTGGTAGAGGCCTCTGAGATTAGCTCTAGGCAAACACTTAACCTGAAAGCTCAAGTAGGACTGCACATCCCCACTGGATCATGCAGCCAAAATTCAGTAAGGTTGTGTTACTAAGACACTTGCATCCCTTCCTGGGTTGAGGCAGGATGCCACGCCTGTTAAATCACTGGAAATTCTGAACCTTGGTATACAGAACAAGATCTTAATTTGAACAGTCAGCTTAAGGTGTTTCAACTTCTTCATATAGCAAGTTCCTGATTTTAATAGTTTCCTTGGTGTACAGGCATTCAAGGAGCTCTACATGGAGGCCTTGAAGACCACAGCTCTTCAGAAGCCAGCCTTTCCACACAGCCACGGTGAGAAGAGAAGGATTTGAAGCACAGACAAGTTTCTGTCTCTCCTGCCCTGTAAACTGAAATGCCATCTCCCTTTGGTATCTTCAGTGGCAAATGGGGAACCGAATCCAGGTGCACACCAAATGCAGAGAAAAAAAAGTCTTGCTAGTGACAACCACACCTTGTTGCCACCATGTCTTTATAATTTTTAAGGACGACATTCTGTTTGTCATCAAAGTAGAGAAGATTGAGGGACTTCAATTCATCTGGCACACAGCAGGGTGTGCTGAGATCTTGAGACAGTTTCAGTGTATAAACAATGGACTGAACTGTAGCATGGTTTGTTGCATTTAGGCTTCCCCCCAGAGGGAACAGACAGGATCCTCTGCAATAAAATGCGTTGTATCCACTTGGGTGAATAATCCATCCTGACCAGCCAATAGCATGAAAGTCTACATAGAGTTCCCTTCGGTGACACGCTGTTATCGGGCTTCTGGCAGCAGCGGCTGCAGCAGCTCGAGGTCTCCTGCTCATGCTGGGACTGCTGCTTTCAATGACATCAGCATCGTGAGAAACATGTAAAGCATCAGATTTGGTAGGGTTCATTTCTAATTCTGAAAGAGAGTTGTATGTTAATATTTCACAAACTAAGTTCATTTACTAAGTACAGTATTCTGCATGAAAGTCTAGTAAATAAATCTACATCAAAGTCTTCACAGTAGATTTTGAATGAAGTACCAGAAGGGGTGTATGTTCAATTGCCATTTCAGCCATACTTCCAAATCTGTCAAATCTTGTGGTTTTGTGTTTCACTTTGTGTCCTGAAAAAGTCCCAATTCAGCAGAAATAGAAAGGAAAAACGCAATGATCTACCAAATATTCTGTGAACTCCACAGTCCCTCTTCAGGGCTGAATCTGGTCAGAATGGTATGAACTGTCTTCATATGGCCACTCCTACAACACACATTATTCTGGGCAGTGCTAACAGAGGGTGGAGATCACAGCCTTTTTCTCTCCAGTATTCTCCCAGGAACTCTACCCATACACTTGCAAAGCAGAGTGTGTAGTAACCTGGTAATGTGTAAAGTAACACTTAAAAAGATATATTTTTCAAATTTTTGATTCAAAAAAACCACCACCAGTTTTACAGAACACTGTTTAATAATGAAGCTTACTGACAATAGGATGCTTTCCTGAAGTATCTTCTAAGAAGCCCTGAGGTCCATGGAGATCCATGTACACAAGCTGAAACTCACTGATATGGAGGACAATCTGTGTAGTCACTGATCACTAAAGGCCTAGAGAGTTTCTTCACTGAGAAATTTTTCAATCCTGACACAGTATCACAGTATCCCGTGCAGAGCTTGATGCCCATTAAACTAGGATCTAGGATTTCACTATTAATTTTTGTTTGAAAAAAAAAAAAGAAACAGGCCAGCCTCATTTTTATTTTTAATCAATTTCACCACCTACTTCTTAATACTGATCGAAGTGCTACCTAGCTTCTTTCTGACATGCAAATACAACCGTTTACCAGAAAAGCCTGCAAAGCCAGAATATCGTGATTTTTGCCCCTCCTCCAAGCTTTTACTCTTTGCATTTATCAGGCCCTAAAATCCTGCCTTAGCTGATTTTACAGTGGGAGAGGTAAGACACTGTTTTGTATTTTAAGGCACGAGGGCGTTGTCTTTGATGAAAGCAGCCTTTGGTCATAATGCTAATTAGTCACTGAAGTTAAATGGGTGCTTAAAAACCCAAGCCAAGGACAGAGCAGTTTAAACTGCTTATTTAACAACTTCTTTCAGTCTTAAAATCACACTTAATGACTCTACTTAGGGATACTTTACCAGAATTTTCACAAACTATTCCAGGTCACTGAGTTTTTTCAGTCTAAACCTAACATACAATTTTCATGCAAATCTCACCACCACAAAAATAATACAAGTAGTACTTAAAAAATAGAACTCCTACCCCTTTACAAACTAAATAAACCAGGGTGCCCTTAGAAGTAATGAATATTTCTGGCAAACAGAGCTTTTGAGAGGGCAGGGGCAACCTAGGATGCTGGTGACCTACTAGCAATAACTATCAAATCCGATCACTGACAAAGCTGAACTTCAAACTTGTTCAACACTGCAAGTAAATAACTGAGGTTAGGTCTACATGAGGTAGCGGGAGGTAACAGAAGATGAACAGGCAATTCATATTCTAAAAGTGCACTTACTTGTAGCAGAGGGTACAAAGCTGTGAGACCTCCGTTTGTTACTGTTCGTGAAGAGGACAAGGAGAGCATTTCTACTCTCCTGCAAAGCGCCCTGGCTCTTGGCAAATGTAACCAGGTTGTGTTCCATTCCATTGTTGGATACATGTGTCGTAGTTATCCAAAAGCCGTGGTTGGAGCTGCTGTTTCCAACCCACTTGGAAACCTGGTGAAGACAGGGAAAAGAAAAAATATTGTTTCAATATTCTAACTACAGCATTATGATTAAGCAACGTTTATATTAGGAAAAGGGAATAGGCAACAAGCTATGAGAGCATAAGGACATTTATTATAACAGAAGTGAGATAACTGTATAGCTGAGACTCCATTGAGTTTAATATTTAAACCAGTAATTCAACACTTAAAAATACAAAATAGCATATGCATTCCCCAAAGCTACATTTACAGAAAGATAATTAATTTCAGAGAATTTACCAGTGAACACTTGAGTGTAGGAGTTAATATTAAAACAAACTGTCTCTGACTTTCAGCAGAAATTTATTTTTTCATAGCAATCTTAACCGAGTAATATGAACTCTCCAGACTTTTCATATCATTAAGACTCATTTAAAATCTAAAAAACATGGCATTTGAAGAAACTCACAATGAAGCACAATTACTTATCTAATTGTTATAATTAGAAACTGATAGATAAGGCCAGGCCATTCTCAAGCAGGAATATCATGACTTACGATTGAACTCAACCAATCATCCAAGCATGCTGATCAGTCTTATCATAAAGCTTAGGCAATGAAAAACACTGTCCCAGAGTACAGTTTTAAACCATGTGTGGGTTCTTTTGCTATGGAAAGGCATTCACCTACTGTTACAATTTATGGATATCTACAAAACCAGTCTTGAAGCTCACAATTAGAGAAGTCTACGGAGGAAGTTGAATGACAGGCAGTCCAACCATGATAAACTCCAGAAACACAGCGCTGAAGCATACTGCTCTATAGAAATGTTGCAGAATATAAAGGAGAAATGAAAACCTACTCTTAGTACAATCAATGCCACATGCTTTGGCAGTCTAAGGACTAACACAAGGTTGTAATCACAACGACATACTTGGCCTGATGTCCCTCCATCGACTACGTTTGGGTTACTTAATTCCACCATGCTTGTGCTCCCAGCAGCTCATAAACACTTCTTTAATTCAGGTAGCACAAGGTGCACTTTTAAGGGTAGAGAGAAAGCTTCTCCCTCTGCTGCTGTCCTTCAGTTTGAATTGGCCACAAAATCCAGCATAATGGCAATGCTGGAGTTATGAGGTGTCACCTTAAAAGACCTAGAAATAAAATTAAGTCAGACTTCTCTGCTTACTGTCTGCGTGACGTTGAAGACTTCCCAGCCTTCTGTGTACAGGGACAATAATCTTGATGTAATGAGACGTTTTTTCTGTGGCTTATTTTCACTCTCCAAGAGCTCATACACTTCCACCTAGATAACAGCAGTACAAAAAANCTATTAGTATTTTTCGGAGCAGCTCCAGCAGAAGATAGATTTCAATTCGAATTTCGAAACAACTCAAATCCCAGAAAACTACTGTCTGTTTTAGGATAGGTCTGACATTGGTATCTTTAGGGAAAGCTCACTGCCATAGCACAAAGGACAGCGTACTGCCAAAGTCAAAACTCTGCTTTACTTCTTTGCATGCTGGAGTCAAAGAAAAAGTGACGACGGCCAAACAAAAATAACAATAAAGCAGATTTGTGTGGTACGTAGTTACACTCCTCATTTTCAGTATTAGTAACAAAGATAGCACAATTAAGTGTTTAACTAATTATTTCCCCACTTACTTTGCAGAAGTGTTGCACGTCGGACCTTCCGGACAGATGTGTCCTCTTAATCTTGAAGACCCGGAACTCAGCTTTCAGCATCTGCTCGCCTTTCTCCATCGCGCTGATGTCGAAGTAGAAGTGGTGGTGGTCCACGTGAACTGGAAAAGNTCCCCCCAAAAAAAAAAAAAAAAAAAAAAAAAAAAAAAAAAGAAATTCATTTAATTGTTCTTACAGCAAAATAGGAGGATGAAGATTATGCAGGTTTCTGCTACATCACAGCTGTAAAACTGTACCGTCATTCTAAAAGAGGCAAAAAGTAGATTTTGGACTTCACAGAAAACCAGTTATTGCTACATATATCTACTTCTATATGTGTTCACAGGCAGGATACCAGACTTTAGATACTATAGAAAAATATCCTGACCATCCCTACCCTGTTTTGAACATCTGATACCATCAAAGTCTTCTGTTCCTCCACATATTTGTCTTCAGGTTTGCAAAAACCTTTGCCAGANTGCATGCTGGAGTCAAAGAAAAAGTGACGACGGCCAAACAAAAATAACAATAAAGCAGATTTGTGTGGTACGTAGTTACACTCCTCATTTTCAGTATTAGTAACAAAGATAGCACAATTAAGTGTTTAACTAATTATTTCCCCACTTACTTTGCAGAAGTGTTGCACGTCGGACCTTCCGGACAGATGTGTCCTCTTAATCTTGAAGACCCGGAACTCAGCTTTCAGCATCTGCTCGCCTTTCTCCATCGCGCTGATGTCGAAGTAGAAGTGGTGGTGGTCCACGTGAACTGGAAAAGACCCTTCTTTAGGAACACCGCCCGACCCCGCCGGGCCTGCGCCCGGCCGCCGCGGGGGCTCCGCGGGCATTTACGGCGCGGCTCGGCCCCGCCGCCCCGGGCCCACCTCGGTCCTCGAAGCTGCGCACCACGTCGGCCTGCAGCAGCCCCGGGGCGCGGGTGATGCCGTTGGCATCGGCCACCCTGTTGAAGAGATCCACCATGAACTGCGGCGGCTTTCTGCGGGGCAGCACGTCAGGCGGCAGCTCCTCGATGTCGAAGACCTCCCGCAGGCGCTGCAAGGCCGCCGCCAGCACCTCGTCCCGCGGGCCGGGGCGCAGGGGCAGGGCGTTCGCCGCCCGCAGGCTCAGCAGCCCGGCCAGGCACAGCCACAGGCACGGCGGGCGGGCCGCCATGGACGGCGGCCGTGACCGCGCTGTGAGGGGGCAGCG
>VYXC01001261.1:762168-831200 GCA_013397175.1 Platysteira castanea
CACCAGATAAAGGCTTTGATTTGGAGATTGCTGAGCCCAGGTGCTGTCTCCTGTCGTTGCTGCAGCAATAAAAAGTATACTGGGACGTGGGCGTGAGCTTCTGTACTTCCCCGCCTCCGTAATGCTCGGGATCCCCGGTACCCTCCCGTCTCACAGCCCGAGGAATGCTCGGGATCCCCGGTACCCTCCCGTCTCACAGCCCGAGGAATGCTCGGGATCCCCGGTACTTTCCCGTCGCACAGTCTGCGGAATCGCCGCTGGGGCGGCCCCGGTGCCGGGGGGCTCGGCCGGGCTGCAGGACGGAGTCTGCAGTTCCCCAGGCTCAAAATCCGGCCCTACAGCTGCCCGGGGGGAGGAGGCTTTAGGGACAGAGTCCGGGGTTCTTTTCGCGCAGTGCAGCAAGAACAGCCAGGCTTCGAAGTATTCAGGGATAGGGGCAGGAATACACATTCTGAAGAGCTATTTTAAGGCTTAGCTATTTCCCAGTCAAACAGCTTTCATTAATTTTCGGGTTTTTTCCACCAATTGGTTGATGAAGGGAATTCCACACCCTCCACCCCCCAAGAAATACTAAAACAGAAAACCAGCCCAAACGAACCCAGCCCTAAGGATCCTGCATAGTAGTCCTTTTTCATAGCAGTCTTTATAAAGGCAGTGTGGCAAGTTACAGAGGAGCAAACAGACCTTCCTGATGGTTCACGCAGCAGTGCCCGTTCTGCCTGTGCCACACTGCGCTGTGTTCTCTTTCCAGTCAGGAAAGCAATGGGAGGTTGTGGGGCAGATAAAAATGTCTACTGGCTCCTCTTCTTAGCCACACGACATTAGACAGGAGTATTTGTACTGAGCAAGCAGGTGGACCTATAGGAGAATAAGGTGGAGACAGAGGCCACAGTTCCACACGGTCCCAAATTAGCAATTTGAAAAATAAAAAGTTTAATCTGGATTGTTCAGATAGCTCTGACACAGGAAGCACTCACCTTTTGCTGCTCTAAGGCTCCTTGGCACTTGGCCATGCAGCTCTTCAGCTTCAGACTCCCTCCTATTGTCACTTATTCCAGCCTTCAACTAGTGGAGCCACATTTGAAAAAAAAAAAAAGGAGTTATTATTGCTATACTTTGGTGGTTTTTTCACCACGAGACAAGCGTGCTGATCTAGTTTGCCACATGAAGTGTAGAAGACTAGTGGAGGAAAATGAGAAGCAGTGATGGGTTAATCAGACCAGTGTAAAGAGCACTGTTGCTGCACATAAAGCTTCAGCCAACTTCGATCCTCAAAACTCTCCAGTTACCTTCTAAGTGCTGCAGGTATCTCTGTTCATGCCTAACAACAGTGCTGGAGAAAACAATACCCATTCAGCTACCCGCCTGAGAGCTTGGAAAGACACTAGTAAGGTAGGAGAAATCATCACTAGACTTTCTCAGTCAACCTAAAAAGCTTTGCTTCCACTCCACTGCTTCTTCACATGCTTATCCTCAGAAACCCTACCCTGCCCTTGGGTCTCTTCATTTACTCCCAGTATCCTCCCTAGGCATATACCTTCATTTTTACTCTCATGGTGATGCTTCCAGACATTAATGTCTGGGAACACATAGCTAGGGCTCCCAAAGAACCTTAACTCTGCCCCAGAGGCAAAGATTTATGAAAAAAATCCTCTCTGTTTAATATAAGCTGGGACCACAAACAACGAAATGCCTCTATCGTAGTGCAACTGCAGAAATTCCAGCCTACAGTTAGCCAAACGTAACCCACTGAGTGCTGTGTTCTTTTATTTTCATATTTCTGATTAGGCAAACAACATAATGAAAGCCTCTCTCCCCATTCTTTTGTAAGACTGCATGACTCACCACTTATGTAAGCCTTATGCAGGAGTTGGTCATAGCTCCTCTGATGATTCTAAGTCCTGGTTTGCAATTAGTGCAAGGCTTCAACCTCCCTGTTCTGTACAATAAAAATAGGTTCTCTTAACTTACATATTGTGAGCAGTGTGGCTTTGGGAGCCCAGGAAAAGCTGGGAATCTGTAGGGAACTATGATAGATAGTTAACTTAAAATTTTAGGTGGATTCTCTAGAGTTCAGCATTGGCATTGCTTTCCCTTCTCTCTCAAATGACTGGATGAACAGCTTGTTAGGTCTGAAGAGTTCACAATGATCTGGCTTTCAGGTACGGCTTATGGGTAAGAATGGTGGTATTTCTTACATGGCCTGCCACATCATCTTTGATGCCATTGTGGTGAATATAGGATAGCGATATCGAAGAAGCAGGGTTATTGCATAGTACCATTAGTGGGCAGAGCAAACTTGGGAGCTTTCATTGTGCATTTCAGAACTTTATCAAGTTTGGACTGAAGGGCACATCCAACCCTGCCGTTGAGAAAGGAAGAGCTCAGCTCAGAACACACCCTCCCTTCTCTCATCTGTGTCACATTAGCATGGACAGTAAGAGCCAGCGGGCAGAGCAGGCTGGAAGCTGCTTCTTTCTCAACACAGCTGCCTTACCCTTCCTATGTATTCTGTCTTGGTTCTGTAGTTGCTGATTTAGTGACTCACAACAGATCTATTCTTTCTGGGGAAAAGATTACTTTTCTGCTCTGTGAATGAAGCAACGATGCTCTGCAGGCTTCCCCGCGTTTTTCAGGCAGGGAAGAACAACACAAAGTGTTTCACTCACTTTCATAGCAGCTTAGGCCCATTTAAAAAAGAAAAGAGAAATGGCCCTTACGTGAAAGATGTCAGACTCCTCTTTACTTTTAGTAGTAGCAGAGGCAGCAAAACCACAGCCACCAGAGTAAGTTAAGAGTTACTAAGGAAAGCTTCATCTTCCAAGTCTCAGCTGAAGGCACAGGACTGTACCACATCAGCAATACTGTGTGAAGTAGGAGTAGTGACATCACCCCAGAGCCTAGAATAGCAATCCCGTGAGGGCTGGGTAGATGGAGAGAGCCACTGAGTTACTAAACATTTAGTATATTCAGCATTTAG
Organism: Platysteira castanea; assembly: GCA_013397175.1. NCBI lineage: Eukaryota > Metazoa > Chordata > Aves > Passeriformes > Platysteira > Platysteira castanea. The sequence continues at coordinate 765,149 of VYXC01001261.1, forward strand.
CCTGAATGTTGGAACATGGACATTATAAATGGCCCTAAGTAGCAGAGAGTGTTTTTACCATATATCTAATATATAAATACCTCTCCCAGAGGAGACAAACTCCCAAGTGCAGACTCGCCAGCACATCCTGATTCCTAGACATGTGCCCTAGGCAAGCCCTTCAAAAACCGGACTCTCAGCAATTTTCTATGATAGTTTTGTGTAAATTAGAGTTGCTGAATTAATGATCTAGACAATATAATGCCATATTGCCTGTTTTTCCAACCAGGAGTTCTTTGTACTGTGCTATCATTTCCTGAAGCATTTTTGAAGGACCAGAAAGATATATGGCTTCCCTCTTAAGACTGTATCCATCAGATGGAGAAACCAAGGCAGGAATTAGAGTGCTGCATCCAAAGTTACCCAGAGATTTACAGCGGGAAATCCCAGACACCCCTGCTCCTAAAAGACCAAGCAGGTAGATTACTCCACATTTTAAATCATCTCAGTGATATGTTACCATATGTTACCCAATGTAAAATATGTGGAAAAATTAGGAAGAAATTCAGTAATTTTTTAGCCCATACATTGGAAATAAGCCAAATTTGGATAAAGTTGCTATAGGGTCTCTTCATATTTAAATTTTCCACCATCTTTATGTATCATTTGAGAAAGCACAGCCACCAGCAGCACAAGAGACATAGCATCATTCTTCCTTGCTGAATACTTCGATACAGCTGTTCCACTGCTCCTTAACACCTGCTCCCTTCAAGAGAGAAAACTGCTTAAACTCTAATTACTGGATTTTACATATGTATCACAGCAGTATGCAAAAAGAATCCAAGGTAGATATTATCCCACCAGTTTAATTATTCATCTACCCAGTTCCTTATTTTAAAGATAAAATTATTTTAGAATAGGAGAAAAAGAAAATAAACAATCAAGTTTGTCCCTTCTCTTATAACTTCTTGAAAGGCAGAGAATTTACGAGAGGCACTAGTAGAAGACAGTAAAACTTGGCCAAGTTTAGGAATCTTGGAATCAGAAGCAAAGTTGACCTTATGACTTGAGTGCCCCTGTCTATAGGGGACTGTCATCTAAAGCCAAAACTTGGCAGATGTAAAAACCCACTTCTTTACAGCTGTACTTGGGAGCATGACATTTATTATCTGAAACAGACTCAATTCTCTACATGGTGCAGCCCTTTGAGAAGAGGCTGAGCCACAGACAGAAATTAGGCATTCAAAAATACCATTTTAAATCACAATTTCTAATCAGTCTATCCATTCAACATCTTACATTTCATTTGTGGTGGGTCATTATAGTGCAGAAAAGTCAAATGCCTACAACCTTTAGCTGAGTCTTTTCTCTATGTCAAAAATTAGTTCTATACCAGAGATGTGTTGGTTGGCTACACATCTTCAGCAGAAGGGTGAACACAGGAGAGTAAGCACCTGGAATAATGTAAATGGGTTGGGGGCACAAGGGAAAACATCTTAATAAACAAGAGGGTTTTTTTACCTCCCCCTTTACAAATATGGTTTGAAAAGAGAAGGAACAATTAATGATGTTTTAACTTCTGCTGGTAAAGTATCAATGCAGCACGTTTTACCCAAACAGTGTAAACAGTTCCCACAACTGCTTACAGAGCAATCAAAATTTCTGCTATTTAGCTTTCTAAATTTTTATTCAACTGCTCAGCTGTGTGGATAGTAGGTCACAACCCACAGTAGCACGGTGCTCAGCTTTTAGCATCTTTACAGGAAAGAAATTTTCAGTAGTTCCCTGTGGTATGCTTTTTTAAATTTAAACTTTATAATCACTGTTCCATGCTGACATGTCTTTCCTTAGTAAGATTTAATGTTTTTTCCCAGCTTGATTCCTATATTAACATCTGTATTTTGATTTTTCTTTATCCCTTTTTACTGAGGTAAGAAAATAAAATATAAGAACATAAGCATTCCACATGAGTGATTTTTGGAATAATGCACCAATAAAGTAGCAACTACCAACTACAGCATTGAGTACTTGGAAACTGAGACAGCTAAAAGTCAAGATATGTTTGACTAGGCAACACTGTTAGAAACTGCTTCAGATATTCTGTGAGGATGTGAAAGGAATTCACTTTACACAGGTAAAGCTAAACAAACAAAAATCAGATAACGCTTTATGGAATAAGAATAGAATTATTCTGAAATAACTCTTCTACATAAAAATGTATAGTAGCTATATTATATTCTAGAAAACTTTTACCTATTAATCAGCCTGTAAACCTTTATTCACATATGCTTTTGAGATTAACTACTTATACATATTTTTTGAGTATTATATTAACATAATTCAGTCCTTAAACATTTTCAACAAATGCAAGTTCTGGAAAAAAAGCTAGTTGTTAGGATGCATAATGTGAAATTGTATGAAAAATGGAAATATAATTAAAGATAGTATGAATCATTTGGTCAGTGCACAGTATACTGGAGAAGATGCCTCCCTGCCCACTCTCCCCAGTGCCCAATAACTTCTCGAACACACTTCTGTTTTTCTTTTTTTAATAAGTCCATAAAAGCCGAATATTTATAAAAAGTACATGCAAATCTATTTACATTAACAGATCAAGAAGCTGCAAACTCTCTTTAGTATACAGGAACTATGTCTTTGAAATTGGGAGAAGAAATAAAACAGGACACCAAAACGAACAGATAAGGTGACAACAGCAGCTTTGCTGCCTGCTGAATTCCTGGTTTGTTGCTGGGATAAGTAGAGATGCATGGGGACATGACACCCAAACCAATTCAAATTCCCTGTAGCTTTGAAGAAGACCGCAAAATTGGTTTGTTTTTACTCTTTTTCTGATCCATTTCAAGTCATATCAACAGCAATTGCAGCCCAAGTTCCTTGTTTCATCTTCCTCTTGAAAGAGGGAAAGTAAGTGAGTATAAATGGGATCAGAGGAAGAGGTTTTAGGAAAAGTCCCATCTTCAAATGCTATTAGGAAAACAAACCTTCTTGGATTGTCTGTCCTGTCCAATTCGAGCCTCTGAAAAGCCAGTTGACCAGTTACTGAAACAGTAAAGCACCACTTCTTGCAGATCTCTACAGATCCTTTATCACTGAGTAAAACCAAGAGGAAAAGCCATTGGAAGGGTCTTAAAGGTTTTTTTTACAAAAAGAAAGTAAGTTTGTATTCTTGCTTCACCATTCATCTTTGAATATTTGTACTTCCACTTAAAGTAAACAAAATAATTTCACAGTGAACAAAAAAGCTAAAAGTAGCTCAGCTTTCCATAGCTTAGGGATAGGAAGGACATCAGGTGTATTTAACTATTCCTAGTTTAAGCCATACAGTAATTTAATGTTGCTGCAACAGTGTGGTTTTCTCAAAATCTGTCCACATTTTCCACCCTAAAATTTCCTTGTGTAGCACACAAGTACCTTGAAGACAGATCCAATGTCCTACTAGGATTTGCTACAAATACCTGGTATTAGAACTTCCCAACTGTCAAGAAGCTTTAAGTTTTCCCTACCTATAGAAGATGAATGACATGTAACTTCTATGTATGCTCCAACTATGCCCAAAAGTGATTATGGTGAGTAAAATGCAGTGACACCTTTCCCCCTCTGACCAGCTAACACCCCAGTCTATGTTAAGGTATAAAATTTTAAGTGCTAGGACATAACTGGAAAGTTTTGGACATAAATCGCAGTGAAACACATGAACATTTAATGAGATTCCAACTGTCAGTCCACAACCTGTGACAAACTTAACAGTTACTGTCACCTCAGTGTTAAGAAATACTGTGGTAAGCACTTGCCAGTGGTGTATAGGACTGTAACTGGATTGCTGATTATGGTGTTAATGATGTTCTGGAATTTAGTAAGTTTGCCATAATTATCAATTGTCAGTTAACTCAATATCCTGCCATGCTTTCCATTTTTTGTGATTAAACCTACCTCTATGGCAGCAGAATTATTTCCCAAGTTAGTTAAACATCAAAACAAAATTCTCACTACTGATGAAAGTTACATAAAATGATTCTGATGCACTTGTCAGTACAAGTGAATCTCTCATGCTGACTACTATCATCTTCTGCCCCTCCTTCTTTTTATCTTTTTTTGATGGCACAGTGTGCCCTATAACCATTCAAGTAACAAACAGGAAATCAAGGAAGCAGTTTTCTGGAATTTCACAGAAATCAAAGTCTTACAACCCATGGCAAAATCCATGGTTCTTATTATAATAAAAGGTCAGTATATGTTCTTCATCCCATTTATATTAAGATGTCTTTTAAAGAAAAGGTGCTGATATTTTGTATTGTTTCATCTGTGAGGTAGATGGCACTTTCATATAAATAGTGTAAATCAGAAATTAAGTTAGCCTGAAGCCTGCAACAAGTCCTGCACCACTGACTGTTCAAGGCATTAATTAATTCAGGAACACAAAATACGTCAAAATTTTAGAAGTCAAACAATGTTCCTCCTTTGAGTGGAGAATGGTGGTCAAGTGGACAGAGAGGTGCCTTTGCCGGTCAAGGGTCATCGGAATTCTGGCTTTAGCCTCCAGACCCCTTCCCCGTTTGGGCTCCTATGGAAGGTGCAGATATTGCGGAGCAGTTCTCTAAAGACACAGGAGTGCTCTGCAGGCAGTTTGGACTCAAATTCCTGCAGCAGTTCCCGAGTGCTGGCCTCACCGTCCACGCGGGCCTGGAATGCCAGGAAGTTCCGAAGATCCACAAGCAGTTCATCGTATTCTGTCGAACCCTGGACTGGGGCGGGTGCTGGCTGATGATTCTCATCACCCTCATTCCTTGTCTGTTGTGGTAAAACAAGGCGGTTTCTTGCCCTCATACGAGCTAATAAAGATGAAGAGTCCAGAGTGCTGGACGATTCTCCAGATTTTCCATTAAAGTGTTCGCTGGAACTACACTTCTTTATATTTTGTTTCTTTATTGTGTCTGCATCCTGCAAAAAACATACAGACTATGGGGAAAGTTGGATTTTGAGACCCACAGAATCCATTAAACAAAATATGCCTGTTGTTTAGGCTTAAATGACAAACATGAGCACTTAGAATTTGGTCATCTGACATATACAATCAAGAGGTGATGTATATTAGGAAGCAAAAGAAAAGCATTGGTGGTCTTGAGACAGACACTCAAACCATGGTAAAATTTGTGACTGGTGTATCTAATTAGACTTCATCAAAACAAAAAATCAAATTCACAGGTATCTAAAAATTCTAGAATTCTACATAATCGTACAACGAATGTGTATGAGACATCTACAGTGTAAGTCAAATTTATTGTATAAATCATAACACTTCACATATACCAGCTATTAAAACAGAAATGTTAGCTTGTGTTTCTTACCTTGTGCTTCCTTGCAGGTGATGCACAAGTGGGAAGTGAAGAAAGCAGCATGGAGTTTCTTTTTTGACCAAACCGACTCCTAAAAACCCATGAAAGAATTAACTCCATAAAACATCCTTCTCAAAATGACTAGGATAGTTTTTTCAAAGACAGACTGGGTTTGTGTTTTAGGGTTCTCAAGAGCCCTCTGTTAAGCTCTCTCTTCTACTGTGCAACAATAATGCTTTCTTTGTACTTCAGAACGGACTACCTAGGCTTGTAATATGCTTTCATGTCTGTATTAAACATAAAACATGAACATGACTTTGATGCATGTTACTGCAAATACCAAGGCAAAAAATGTAAATCTTTAACATTCTAAGTAACTCCTCTCTTTTTAGGAAGGCACAGTGTGAACTGAACTCACTTTATTCCTGATGGTGCACCTGAAAGACCACTCGTGCCTGTCCAGGTTGGCACACCAGAAGCAGCTCCTAAACACTGCTGACGAGAGAGTCTTAAGGCTCTCAAGGCATCCTGGGCCACTCTGCTTGCTTCTGCTTCCTCCAGGACATGATCTGCACTGGAAGCGTCCATAATGGCATCATGCTTCATAACACTGTGTACCCCTAAAACCAGAAGATACAAAAGGTGAAGGAGGACATCTCTTAAGTTATGTGAAAATCACTCACTTTTTAAGTGAATGCCACAACTGCATTTTTCCTTCTTCAGGGTGATTATATTAAGCACATCAGTACAGCAATTTCTAATGAGAGAACCCCCTTCTTTATCAGTTAAGTAATCAATTTGACAGCAAATCACTTCTGGTGTGCAGATGAGGTCATTATTCACAACAGACCTGGCAATTATGGGGGTAAATTGATCATTTCCATTGTTACGGACAGGACAGACAGAAGTGAAACCCTTGTGTAAATGAAGGTTGATTACACCCTGGAAACATCTGGGAGAAACACTGCATATACTTCTATATCCAGAAGTGCAGATCTCTCTGAACAGTTTGTGCCAAGGTAATTAGCAAATTCGTAACTGGAGCATTTGAACAATGAACATTTTAAGGTTTCACCACAGTAACAAAATAAACATGTTTTGTATTGTAGCTTTAACCATCAGAGTAACAGACCTGCTCTTTCCCTCATTTGCATAGGTTTTATCTACCTGTTTAGTCAGCAGCTAAACAACAACTGTTACCTGATTTTCTGAAAAGTTTCTGCAAGACATAGTCATCATTTTTCTTTGAGTCTTGCTCCTCTTCACTGTTCTCCTTTCTATACTGCTTTTGTTTCACTAGATGAGGAATGCGTTTTCCTTCGAATTTGGCATCTTTGTGATGTTTCTTCTTACACTTATCTTTGTGGCTCTCATGTGACAGCATATCCACCCCGTGCTTTGTTTTTGAGATACACTTAGAATGATTATTATCAAATTGCCCATCTTCCTTTTTAGCCTCCTGCTTTTCAGAAGAGCCAGCTGCATCACAAGTAAGGCTAAGATCTGCCCTGGCATCTGCATTAGCTGCTCCATGTCCTTCACCAGCCACCATGGCAGTCACACATTTGGCATTCTCTGAAGACCCTGCATTGCACGGCATCGACTGGGACATGCATTTGTCGTCACCTTCCAAGCATTCCTCCTTGCTTTTATTGAATGAATTTACATCAGTAGCAGCATGTTCATTATCTTTTGCATAGCTATTTTGGTCAGAGGCTTCCAAATTTCCCTTGGTTTCCTCGCTTGTCTCTATTGCTTTAGAAGAAGAATCTTTTGTGTGTGTGGTGGAATAGGAATTGGAAGACTTTATCTTCTTGTGTGAGCTGCTTTCTGCAAGATGGAGATCACATTTAGAAGTGCCATTATCAGGTGGCTTTGGGACTTGAACATCTGAACCAGTACCTGAGGGACAAATGAAATAAGTATCCATTTAACAAACACTTAAGATATTTTTTCTTTCAAACAAATAGAAAAAAGACATGTACCTGCAAAAATTGCACTTGTTTCTGTCCCCTGAGATACATCTGGGCTGTTCAGAGTAAATAGTTCATAAAGGTCATTGGATTTGAAGAAGCGATTCTGCTTAGGGTCTTTCAGCACTCTGTTTGTTAAAAACTGTTTGAAGATTTGCCTAAAAAAGAAAAGAAAAAGTACTTCGTGCATGAAACAATGTCTAGCTATATTTAAGTACTGAGTACAGTACTTCAACAGAAAACTATAAGCACAAACATTACCCTGCAGAACAATTAAGCAGTGGGAAGATGATGTTAGTTTCCAAAAGACCATCTTGAGTTAGTAACTTTCAAACAACCAAGTAAATTGTTAAACACAGGGATTTATTGTTTTGCAACAACCCCATAACACAACAGGTAACCACCATCCTGAGATGTCCTATGAGGCATCCCTTAACTAAGCAATAAATAACTTCACAGCTAGAACTTTTTTGTCCATTAAAATTGAAAAGCTTGCATATGTTAGAATAAAACAATTAGAAAGAAACTGAAAGAAAAATAAAAGCTTGTTAAAATGACAACATTTTATGGGTTCAATTGATTGGAGGAGTCAAAAGCAGCAGAGTAGCTCAGTTCGATGACAGCCACTGAAAAGAGAAATCAGACTTGTGGCTGAGAAGAGCCCACCTGCAGAGGACCAAAAGGATCAGATCTGTAGGAGAACAAAGCTGCCAGAAGTATTCTAAGACTGGTAAACTGCTTCTGTGCCATGTTTGTACTACATAGTGCCTAGAGCAAAAGCTGTTTTATTCTGTACAGAAAATACATCCCTAAATAAAACTGGAGATCAGTACTCCCAAATAGTTTTTTGTCATGCTTTTGGCCCTGCTGACATTAAGCAGGGAAACTATTTTTAAATCCAGTGGTCAAAAACTAAGTTTTTATTTGCAGGCAAGAAAACATAGGAAAAGAGAAAAGACAACTGCTTAAAGTTCAAGGTCCATTGCACTGTTCTGGAAAGGAATGAATTTCTGATGACTGTTCTGACTGTTAAGAGTCCAATTTCTTGATGCAGTCAGTGTTAGTTGAACAGAAGTGTGCCAGAGGGATGCAAGCCAAACAACAGCAGATGCTTTGTGTCCACGTGGCAAAACAGACTGAAAAAAGGCATTCAGTTAGTGCGGCCATTTCATTATTTAGAGTTTTTTGTTCATCTGAATTTTCCAAGAGGGTATTTAAGTTCTGAAGAGTAAAGTCTAGACAGAGGATTCCCGTACATTCATCTGGAATTCATGTGAGTGAAGCTAACTACTGAGAAAGCTGAATGGGAAAGCAAACCAAAAAGACTTTATTGATTTTGAAATACAAGCACTTTAAAGGCTTTAGCTACATTTTGGAATAAATAACATGAATATGACTGATAGTTATTGGGAGTTAATTCTTCCACTTTGGAATGAATTGGGAATAAAATCAAATTGGGTTTGCACAGTAGTAAATAGATGTATGTACCACATACATCTTGATATGTCCCAAGGAGAATATAAAGAACTTGATGATTTGAATTTGCATTTCAGACTTTAGAGTCTCATGTTCTGAATAAGGTGCTCACTGTTTTCTGTCTATGCCTCCTACTCTCTTTTACAGTGAATTCTGGATGTGCTGGACACAGCTGCTGGAACAGACTCATAGGGTACATTTAGGATATGGGTCTTGCAGCTAGAGATGGAGCAGCACTGCTGGAAGTCTAGTACAAGAAAAAGGTCCTCCATTTCTCAGAAGAAACTTTTAAAAGTTTCCATGATGTACCCACCATGACCAAGGTTGGGGATTACAAGCAATGTGTGCACATGCACAGGTGTGTCACTGTTACACCACCTTGGATTTGTTACAAACACTTTCCTGAGCATGCAGCTGTACCCAAGAAATCGTTCTGACTGACCTGTGGTATATCTTCTCCTCAATAGTACCTGCAGTGAGAAGCCTATACACAGTCACCTCTTTCTTCTGGCCTATTCTCCAAGCACGTTCCCGAGCCTGGAATACAAAAGGTTTGGTTACCACACATGAGCCTCTCAAAGGTGTCTGACAGAGAGCTAACGATAACACTGTTCCAAACTTAGTTGTGACATTTAACATATACTCCAAGAAGTGGTATTTCTAGAGCATAGGATTAACCAATTCAGAAGGAAACGAAAAAGATTTAGAAAGTCTCCAACTGTACCAAGAAATCTATGTAAAAATTATCAATAAATAAATTATGTTAAAATTTACCTAGACTTTTACCTAGAATATGTATTTTATATAGACATATTCCAGAAGGAAATTTCACAATAGAGCTTTAATACACACCTTTGCTTTGAACTTTTCTTCTTTAACTTAACTGAAATCTTTCCTACAAACATCTTGAACCAACCACTAATACAGAGCACTGTAAGTCAGACACTTGCAGATCTCAGAGCTACACAAGATGCCTATAAAAAAGTTTTTTCCTCTCAAACTTGTAAGCACCACGTAACTGCTATGTGATCAGTCTTACTACACCATGAGATAGTGAACAACTTCCAAAAGCCTAGAGCAACTCTGTAAGGTCACAGCTACATATCATTATCTAGAGAGAAAGCTGATTTGAGTAGCATCTGTTCTCCTTTTCTCACCCTGCATTGTCACCACCACCAGTCCTGCCTGGTCAAGAGCTTGCACAGCCGTACCACCCCATCAGAAACATCTGGTTTATTTATTTTAGAAACACAGGCCATTTGAACTGTTTTTCTGACTGCACTGTAACTGACTACATGAATCAACAATACTGAACAGTGGTAAGGTATAACAGCATAAAGGGGATGTGGTGGGAATCATTTAAGTTGGCTTTGCCACAGGAGTAATCATAATGTGGAGCTGCACCCTAAGTGACCATTGCTGGGAACAGCAACTCAGGCAAGAGCAACATAGTGCTTTAACACTATTTGAGGAGATAAATGTCACTTCATCTTCCGTTTTATTTCAACTTAGCTGGTAAATGGAATGTAATAAACCAAACTCACCTGTGTGTCTACACTGGGATTCCAGTCAGGATCATAAATAATAACCCTGTCAGCACCAACCAAGTTAACTCCAATCCCACCAACACGAGTTGTTAGAAGAAAAAGAAATATGGATTTGTCCTGTAACACAACAGAGAATTTACTAAAACAAGAATTACCAAAATGCAACATTAAAAAGAAGAATTATTTCCCGGATTATTTTATCAGCATCATTTGCAAAGATGCAAGGGGAGTCAAGAGAAAGAATACCTTTCCTTGCTCATCTAATATTTCTTTTGACAAAAAGAAGTAGTCTGATTTAAATTTCATTTACAATTATCTAATAAAATTGTTTTTCCCCCTTCTCAAATGTGTTTCTTTCCTCAGCAGAAAACCCAACTTAAGTGTGAAAGAAGAAATGACTTTTTTTCCCTTTCTCACAAAGACAGGGGTTTCATTTCACTGAACTCTCCAGTTTTGTGTCTCCAACCTGAAGCAGTATATTTAAAAACAGAACAAAAAGAAATGGAAGAACTCAATCATACTCATTAATGTGTATTCATGTGTGGGATGGGACATCTCACCTCATTGTATTTTGTTACAAGAGGCTGTCTGGAAGCTACTGCTGTGGTGCCATCCATCCTGAGGTAGGAATAGTTTCTGTATCTCACAAAGACTTCAAGTATCTGCATCATCTATGGTGATAGAAAACATTTAATGAAATCCAGACATGAAGACTGAGCAACTGTGTGATCAACCTTTAAGAATTTCTGGTACTAACTGCAGTGTCAATCAAACAAATTATGACAACCAAAACCTTAAAAAAACTTTCTTAAATGACAGAAAACTAAGTTACGTAAATGGGGAAAAAATTATTTCACAGCTGAATGCAGTGGAATATTTGTGCTTGGTTTGGAAAGCGCAGGGCCATAGTCTCAAGACAATTAAACAGACTGGGGTGCAGCATCCCAAGGAAATCCACAGAAGGAAGACGAAATTGTGAGTACACAGGGAACACAAACTACGGTCACTGCCTGTGCTGCTGTACTGAAGGGACCGATTCTGAGGATCAGACATGCACAGGCACTACACAGTGCATGCACTCTGACTACCTACTGTATCCTGCAACCACACCGCAGGCACAGCCTGGTAGGATAGGCGTACAACTGATACAAGCTTTGACCCAGTATATTGAAACTGGGCCACTGCCACAATGCTGTGCCATTCCACTAAAGCTTACTGAGTTTGGGAACTGGTCTCTGGTTATTCTGAAGACATTAGTCATTTCAGTAATTTTTTCAATAAGATGTTAACTTTATGAGAAAGACGCTACAAAAGGTGGTTCTAATGACAAGTCTTTTTGGAACTCACACATACGTTTTAGTAACAGCAATAGCTAAAATTAAAAACAATTAGCTCATCTTACCTGTCTTGACTGAGTAAAAAACAACACTCTGTGACCTTGCTTGTGCCATATTTTCAGCAAGGATTCTACCACTATCATTTTTCCAGAACGTTTCCAATATCCAAACTGATTTGGATCCTCTGCTTCAGCATCTGGCACACTCTTCAAAATTCTGGGACTATCCGCAACAAAGTCAGGGTGGTTGCAAATCTTTCTCAAAGTTGATAGTCCTAAGAGAATCTAAAGAAGTCAAGAAAAAAGTATTTTTATTTTCATGACAAATACCTGTATCTATATGGGTTGTGGACAAGAAAAATAAACAGCAATAGATTATTCACTCACCATCAACGTTTGTTTTTAATAGTCTTGTTTCAGGGAAAGTTTTAGGAAAAATCAGTACAAGAGAAAGTGATTGAAATTTTACGTACTTGTGAGCCTATTCTGGTGACAACGCTAAGAGAATTCTGCAACAACTTCCACATTAGTAAAACCAGTCCCTCCCTAGCTGTAAGGTCAAATTTTTCTTATTCAAAAAGAAAAATTCCACCAGTTTGTTTCTTTAAATTATTGTGTCCTGCTTTCTGTTAATACTGTGAAATCATCAGCTGTTGCATCACAAAGTTATCACACCTGAACAGTACTTTCAGGACTAACTATGCTTTTCCTTTGCTTCACTTCTGCAGTTAATGAAAAGCATGCATACAGTTACCTACAACAAGTCATCCAACAAGCCACGATTTGTTCCCAAGATCACAAACATATTGTGAAGCTTGTTCCATTCCTACTTTGACCTGGTCATGTCACTACATATGGATCACTAACTCAAATATATTTCATCTGACACTTCTGAGAAAAAAAAGTAGACAACTACAAAAGCTGAAGAGAGATCAGTGTGTTTGCCCCCGTTTCTGCTCAGAATCTAGCTAGGAGAACACAAAGGCCAGTCCATGATTCTATCCATCAAACCCTACCTGTCATTATCCTTAATTAATGCCCACCTGCATGTCTCCATTGAGAATCTGGTAAACTTCTTTAGAGTTGATGTAATTTTGATAGATTTGACGCTGCTCCTCTGTCAAACGGCAAAAGAGGACCTACAAAACAAACCAACCACTCAAGCCCAACCTGTGTGAATTTTAAAATTTTACCATGAGCTACAATGAAACTTCACAGATGTCTGACATACTGAAATACTAAGTTAAAAGATACTGTATAGAAATCACTATAAATAAAAAAAAAAATAGAGAATGAACATGATCATTATGATGAGTTTCATGAGGTTTTATGTGCTCTTTCACAGTAGTTACATTTTCCCTTCAAATTGCTTTAGGTTTGGAAGTGCTGTCATTCTCTAGTTTTAATGAGGTAACTGTGCAACATTAGCATTCTCTCAAAGCTATGTTTATAGTAAACTTTTTGCATTGTGTGTCTGTCATGTCCCTTACAAATTGCAAACTCTTATAAGTTTAGCAGATGTCATCTGTCCTGTCTTTAGACCTTGAGCATGAAATAGGATTTCTCACATGCTCTGACAGGCTAAAATGGTACAAAATCGTTTCCTTGCATCTTGCAAGGCACCCAACGTGATGCTCAAATTGATGCAGTGCCCTATAACTGACAAGAGCAAAAATCAGATTTGTTTAAACTATGATCATATTCTTTAGATTAAGCAGCCCAGACTCTCTAAAGTATATAGAAGTTAAAAAATTGGTTAAAAAAGATCATTAGACTGCATGTACACAGTAGGGCCTACTCCTTCATTATGTACCTTTCAGCACTGCCTTACAAAGACTAACACGTCTACTTCTCTTTTAGAGGGAGAAGACAGGAAAGGACTGAGGACAGAACATGAAAGCCTGAAGCACTGCTAATAATTACTACAAGTGAGTATTTGTAGCAATTTCAGTTAACTAATACTTTCAACCTCCTCTACTTTGAATGAAAATATTTCCTAAAGAAACATACCACCTTGTAGTGAAGCAAACAAGCTTTACACCACAATGCTAATATTTTGGAAATTTATTAGAATGTATAGGCCAGCTAGCTTGCAATATGAACAACTACCACCAAGTATTTCTCTATTATTTGCTGCCCAAATTAATTTTTCTACAACAGGAAACAATGCTGAATTGTTTCCTGCTATAAAAAAAGGAAACAGACAGACAACTCATTTCAATGCACTTGAGACCTAAGGGACAGTATTAAGCAGCCCTGACTACACTTCATCTATCCTTTGCTTTTTAGAGAAGTGTACTCATATAGACCTTGCAAGGCAGCCATCATTTAATACCTGGAACACTGGTGAAAGAACATGAATCTTGAAAGCTCTGCACCTTATCTTTAGTTAAACTGGCATTTTACATGCTACTAGCACAAATTATTTCCAAATGTTCATGAAAGACTGAATTTTGGGGAGGGAGAGGACTCAGATCTAGTTGTGAAACTAAGCAAACCTGTTCATTTTTGTCTGGAAGCGAAAGGCTCATTTTTACATCAGCCTTCATTCTTCGCAGCAAGTAGGGGTTTATGGTGTCCCGTAACACACAGGCACATTTGTATGCAGTTTTAACCTGAAAAAAGGAAGAAAGGGTGCAAGTTGTATTTTGATTCTTGATATTAATTTTAGCAACTAGCAAAACTACATAATTAGCAATAGGAAAATCCTAATAAAATTAGATAGCTTATTTTACATGGATCTATACCTACATGTTCAACACAAGTTGCAATAAAATTCATGTTAGCAACAATAAAATTGAGTAAGTAAGGCTTCCTCAGATACCCCAGATTTGTCTTTAAAAGAGACCAAACGTATGATATTTAATTTAGAAACCAAAGAAAGAAGTCAGTATAAATCTGTACAAAACCAAAATCCTCATGAAAAAGTAGCTAATACATATAATGAAGATCAAAAAAGAAGCCTGCAGCAATGGTGGTTACCAGACAATAAGTGAAGATTAGTGCTCACTTGAGAATTTAAAAAAAAATTGGTACAAGAAAATCCCCTCGATCACAGAAACTAAAGGTCACTCCAGGCCTAAATGGAGCATATGGTTCTATAATGGGCAATGGATGTGTGAGATAGGTACTAACTGTACATAGTGGCTGAAAATACCTTAATTTGTCTTGAAGCAAACAATAGAATAAATTATTGATCTAAAAAAAACAATTGAAAGGCCAACTTAGTAAATTACTAATATGTATACAAGAGAAGTACCTGAACTTGAAAAGAAAATAAAACTTTAGCAATGCATGCGAAACATTACAAACAGTAGTTAAAAGGATGCAAGTCTATTAGCATTTATATGAAACCTAGTCTGCAGATTATGATGCAGGCAATTTATCTGCCATCTAATTAGAAATCAATACAACAGCCTGCCATCAATACTGAGAACCACTACTACAAAGATTAATATACACTTATTCAAAATAATATCCCAGATAATTTTTTGCTTTCAAAATAAGTTTATCTACTTCCAGACTTCCAACATCCAATTTAGTTTTTTAAATAAAAACTGTTTTCAGTTTGGACTTAAGGACTCCTCTTACTGCATAATTTGACAAAACTTAATAGCAAACAGGAAAGTTCTGTTTAATTACATCAAGGTGCAGGATCAGTAACCTCCCACCTTAATTTATCTTTACTTGGTATCAATGATACTTCGTATCATTTACTTCTAATGACTTAAACTTTAGGGCTTTTGACAAGAAAACCTTATATATAAGCTGCACTCCTGTATAAATTACACTGTCTCAGTTGAACGATTTCTTTACACAACCAGCAGTAAAAAACACACACACAACTCTTTTTTGGGTTAGTGTCTGATATATAAAGCATTAAGCACATTTAGAAGTCAGTTTAGAAACAAGAGTAACAGTTGGAACAGCTTCCTTCAAGCAAAATGATATTTTGGATGCATTTACCTGGACAGGAGAGGCATTGCAATATCCTCCCATGGTTATCGGGACAGAAAACTGCTCCATGAACACAGGTAGTGTTCCCAATTTTCCTGGGAATATAAAGTCAAAGAGGGACCAGAGCTCCTTTAAGTTATTTTGCATAGGGGAGCCAGATAAGATGATTCGATGAGGTGTGCGGAACTATTAATAAAAACCACAAAACCAAAAGAAAGTTATTTTCATGGTGTATCCTGCCTTCTGCCTCAGAGGATATGCAATTTCACCATCAATAAATTCTCATGTCAAAATATGTGGCCTCACACTCACAAAAAATACAGGTTTCTGCAATACACTGTTCATATACTGCTAGCAGAAAATTCTCACCAGCAATCTGATATTTATTCCCACTGGTAAATTACTATGCAATTTAGTATTTCTAATTTTTCTAGTTTTTTTCCCTCTACCATACTTCGGTAAATTTACACATGTAAATTCATTAAAAATGTTATGTAAGTTAAATAGTCAAATACAGACCATCGTGATTTATGCTTTTATTCTCTATTAATGATCAAACATATATTTTTATGATAGGCTATTAGATACTGGAACCTCCCTCCAGAGCACTTAAATTTATTTTTTATAAAGTACCTGCTTGCAAGCAAGTGTGACTGCAGCATTTGGATTTCGGATTTTGTGACCCTCATCCAGAATGACATAATGCCAATCATACGTGTGGATGTTGTCCTGCATCAGTCGAATGTACGAGTAAGACGTAATTAAAATTCCATGGCATGAAGCAATTTCATGGATTAATTTCACCTAAAAGCAGAAGGTGCATGTTGTCAGTGAGGCAGAATTTTCAGACCTACTGAACTACACATACAGAGATTTGCTATCCAAGATATGTACAAAAAGTATTATAAAAGCAGATCTATAATTTACTTTGCAAAGAAAGTAAGTATAGGCAAGATTTTGATTATATGATTCTTAGCTCATCTGTCAAAGAATTAAACACTTGAACACTGTGTTACAGCAAATCAGAATTCGACCAAAAGCCTGGTCAGAAGGAAACAGTGATTTTTAATTTTTTAAAGGCAATGTCTGAAAAAACAAACATTGGATTTGATTCAGGTAACTGGTTTCTTCAAATTCTCACCCATTTACTTCACAAACTCAGCTTTGTGTACTGCAGGCAAGATCAAGAATGTTAGAGGAAAATTAAACAAGTGAAATACTGAAAAACAAATACAAAAATCTATTTGTTTAATTCTAAATTCTGTCTGACCTTTCTCATTAACAAGATTAATATAGTTGCTATCAGTCTCCAAATTTTGTGCTTCTCTTGTAAGCTTTAAACTTTCCCCAAGTTTTAACTAGCCTTTATAAATGCAAGTTATGTAGGGCAGGGACAGTCTATATCACTTTTGACAATGTTCAGGACTCATCTTTATTGCATTGATCCTCCACATATAAATCTAGAAGACTTAAACAGCAGATGGTGAGACAGGAAAAACAAAGTACAACCACCACCAAATTTGCTAAAGGAAGGACAAACCCCTTATTACGAGAAGTGCCTTTACGAAAAAAACAACCCACAAAAAACAATTAAAAAACCAAACAAAAGGGAAAACTCACATGAGAAACTCAGATGATGTCAATATCCATGATCTTTTACTGTAAAATTACTTGCTCACATGCACCCAAAGATTCAAAAAACTCTTTTGATGTTAACTGTTCAAGAATATCTGCTTTCTGATTATCATCTCCTGATAAAACCACAACACATTATTTAATGTTGGTATCGTGTGTCTCAAGAGAGTAAGAAATCTTTAGAATAATTTGTATTACAGACAGAGTAGGATTTCTCTGCAGGTGTGGACATCCAAAGCTTAATTCCAACTGGTACATTATCCATAGTCTGTAACTTTTCTCAAGTCTCAGCAATGGTCTATCATAGAATATTATAGACATCTCTACCCAAACACTTAAGACAAATCATCTCGGGTGATTTAAAATTAAAAGCTTGTAAAATATGTAACCTCTCCTAATTTTTGCAATTAATAGGGTATGTCTGCAATTAGCCTGACTTACAGAATGCTACACTCTTGTCATTAAAAGATGTTTTGTGAAAGTGCTGCTGTTATTATGGAGGCTCAAGAGACCAATCCCTCCTAGAGGGCAAACAGTGGACTGGTAGAAAACAACAGCCATAAATCACGCTGTCAGGTAGCAGAGAGAACAGAAGTGAAACACAGGCACATGAAGGCCATTCACTGTAAACACACCACGGCAGAATCCTAGCCAGGATTTACTGAACCTGTAATTAATTAAAGTTTCCTTCAAGCTAAATTTTTAATAAACAAGGATTTGTGCTGACAATGAAGAAATACAACACAATTTTATCAGCTCACACTAACACTCTTACTAAGTCTCATTTTACTGCATTGGGTACTTTTTCAAGGTTGCTTTCACTTTAGGTGGAGTTCTTGGAATAATTTTAAATATTTTAAAACATGGTAACAGATCTAATATTGGATACAAACTCTTAAGGGTGTAGTATTTCATAATTCATGCTTTTTAGAATGTATTCTTTAGCCCACAGTTCTTGTTTTGTTAGATTAAGGCATGTCTAACTTAATTTTATCTTTTCTCTGGAAATACACTTCAGTGAAATATTTCAAGTCATGCACTGTTACGTTAAATTAAAAAGAGTGTGCTTGAGAGAGACAAATCCTACCAATGCCAGAAGACTACACAGCAGTTACCTAATTTTGAAATTCTGCACTCTGGCCTTTATCTGATGCTAATGAATAGAGGAACGTGTGAGTAAACTGAGTAATTATGAACTTGCATTTTTGTTCAGCACAGTACTCCAGGCCTTTACAATTCAGGGACAGTATTTTCTCCCAACCTTGGGTGCTAAGTTGATGGTGTTGCCTTGTCTTCACTGGAGCACATGAGATGTACAAAGACTGGATGATTTCTGGCAAGCACCATTTCTTAAGGCTAAAAGGTTTATGATTTATTCTAAGGACATACCAAAAAAAAAGCAAATGCTTTTTTCCTGTTGGTACCTCACTGCATCAATAAGTTGGTTTCTGAAGGTACAAAAACAGGGCCATTTTTTGGACTGATGTTTACAGAAATAAAGTTTATGGTTTTTTTTGGATAAAGTAGTCTTTTAAAAAATATTTAAGAGGACCTGAATTCTGCACTTACACATTATGTATTAAAAATGGTAATTTGCTCAGACAGAAATGTGTACATTAAGACTGAACTTAAAGAAACAGACTAGTGATAACTACAAAATTCACTAAACATTCAGATACTATCTCTGACTTCACGCTTGCCTCAAAGGTATCTACTCACTTCTACAACCATATATCATTTGTGAATCAAAAGTGCATTCTTCAGCAGTCTTATCACTATCTCATAACCAACCATTAGGCCTGGGGATCCATAAATTCAACATATAAAACCTCTTTATTATTTCCCTGCCCCAACAAAAAAATCTAAATGGCACCATGAAGAGGCTTCAAAAGAACACATTATAATGTTTAATAATGTAAAAGTTGCAATAAAAAGAGCTTAAGCACTTAGTACATATTTAACAAGAATGCTACTTCTTGGAGTACAATACTAATTTTATCTGCGTTTGGTCCTAAACTCAGAAATAGAGCCTTTGGCTAAAATACAGCTTCCATATGCAATCATGCCAATAACTGTAACCTCTGAAATTGATTTTCTTCACATGTAGATTATGTACTCTACTGTGAGGCTAGAAAGTCTAAAATTTTCCATGTGTAAAGTCATCTTCAAGTAGATGGTTTCACAGCTGCAAGCATCATGAACTGACAATTACTTTTTAGGGCTGAATTGTATGTCCTGCATTTGACCAGAATAAGGGAATGCAAAGTTACAGATTTACAAATGGTATGTAACTAACATCAGAAAGAATTGTTAACCTCAGTGATACATGTTCTAAAGATTCAGAAATTAAAAGTTCAGCCTTGAAGTTAAAAAAATACAGCCTACTTCCATACGTGATATGTTGAACAAGATAACCAAAGTTCATGTTGCCTCTTACATTCTATGATTTACAAATGCTCATGTGCTAACAGAAGTTTTAAAACAACAGGACAAGCTCTTTGCTTGTCAGAAGCGAAGAAGGCTTTTTTTCCAACACTATCAAAGTTTTTTCTCCTTACCTTCTGTTCTATACCATAAATAAAACAGCACTTGTGATACACTACATTAGATTTACTTCTTTGTTTTCTCTCACGCTTAGAGGTCTCAGAGCACTCAACGTTTACAGATCAGATCTGAATGTAAACCATAGCAGGAGCTTAATAGCATACGACAGCACCGCAGGACACATTTAGCCACAAATGCTATACCTTGTTCAAACTGAAAGCTGACTTCACAGGGAAAGACTATCACTTAAATCTGGTTCCACCTACTGCTCCAACTTAAACACATTTATCATCATAGAAGAGCTAAATAATCTTATGTAATCAAAAATACTAACAGCTAAAAAAGAGCAAGTTTTACATTTCATCTGAATGCCTTAAACAAGCTCAAAATTCTTGGAAACCCCTCCAACTTGCTATTGTGCCTTCCTTTCATCATCTAAAATAGCAATCTGCCTTCCCTTGTAGATAGCTGAAGGCCTTTAAATTAGTCATAGTCCAAGGGGTGAAACTGGAAATTTACACTTCCCTCCTTTACTGTCAGAATTTTCTACCACTGTTATTTCAGAAAAGGAGTAACACGTCTCTCTTTTGAAGCTTACATATGCTAAAAACTACACAAATATTATGGCAGCAAGATGTCTAAATGACTAAGCTGAAACGGGCTGACAAGATTAACAGCCAACCTGGTGCTCATAATTCAGGCTGCTATTTCATACCATTATTGTGAAAATCCTATAGCTGCTTGCAAAGAAAACCAAAACGGACTGGTAAAAAGGTAAAAATCAGTGAGCTTTTCACTTACCACAGTGTTCAAAGTCCATTTGTAACAACAAAGAAGTGTCACTAACTGAACAGATGTGGGAAGTATTGCCTAGAATCAATTTATGATGAAACAATCAGAACAGATGTCTTCCCCACTCTTCACTGTCAAGTGAAATACTTCTGTGGGCAACTCTGAAGAACTGGGGAGACAGGCTCTTGCATCAACGCTTGTGTATCTTAGAAGGTATACCAGAAAACGCCTATTCATAAAAGCATGTAATTTCACCAATGTTGAAAGATTTAGTATTTCCTAAGATTTCAGGATTCCTGACAAAGCTATGGTAAAAATTATGTACATCCATCTCACCTCAAACATCCACTTAAATTTTTTCGAGTGAAACTTCAGCTGTTGTCTGTTTCTGCTATGAAATACTGTCTTGCCTTATGGGACATCTGTCATTGCTTAACCCTTTTTCTCCATGATTCTCATTCAATAGTTTTATAGTTATTCTTTGTTCCTTAGAAATCACCTGCTCCTCTTTCATAGACCTGTAGAGACTCTTTCATAGACCTGCAGAGAACAAGCTGCATACTGTGTTTTACCACAACCTGCTGGCCAACCACTACAGGACAAGGTAGTCCTCAAAATCCATTAGTATCTTCACTGTCTGATGTCCAGTTAGTCTGAAGGACAATTACGTTCCTCCACTGGTTTAGAAAATTGTAACCTCTTCAGAGGCTGAAATGACCTTTCTCACTCCAAATCTGGTAACAAAATTCAGTTCCTCAATCCTCTCCTGGAGCTGTCCAGCACAAAAATCTTCTCATTTACTTTGTGATAAACTGTGATACACTAATAGAACAGGTGAATGCTGGAATCATCAGTTAATTCCAAACAGGCCTGTGCAACACTGAGACCACAGGTGAACAGGGAGCTGGCTTTTGGCTATGTAAAATGAATCTCAAAGAATTCATGCAGTCTAACTACTATTTTTATATTATTTAGCTTACTTATTCTTTTATGTCTTATGCCAGAGCATATGGGGAGAATGGCCCCTGGATGAGTATTACAAAGTTAAGATATGTAAAAGTGGTCCTCTGTAATGCCATAGATTATCAGCAGAGGGAATTGCTGTAAGATCAGATCAGCACTAAAGTGTTCACAGAAAGAATGTATATTGAAAATAAATCCTAGGAAGGAGTAAATGACCTGTCCTGTATTTTATGATATATTTTCAGTGTACAAGTGTTACTTATGCTAATTTATTAGTAGCAAACTTTTACTGCAGGTATAAGGGGAACTAGAACAGGAAAGCTGCGTTTTTTTCCTTAGTTTAGCTTGCTCTTCTCTGATTAAGAGGCATCTAGGAAAAAATGTGCATGAGGTTAAGACCTTATCAGCAGTGACACTTGTTTAAAGCACTGTTGCAGCTCTTAGAAGATGACGCATTAGGTTCAGTTCTGTAAATCTACTTGAAAGTGCTAATATCTTTAAGTTGTTGAATATGCATTTTTAGGACAACAATGGGAAAATGAAGTCTTGGAAACCTGACTATTCCTGCAGATGAAAAATTTGAGTCAGTCTGTTGAGTCCATTAATTAACAAACAGCCCAAAATAAGCACACATGATTTAATTTAGGAAGACATGCGACCATGTTATTGAGGTCAACAGACTTTTAGGGCTTGAAAACACACCAAGTTAATTGAACAACAGGAAGCTATTAGCACATTAGAGCGTGCTACTCCTTTTTTGCCATGTACTGTAACTGCATCAATTACTTCAGAATACGTTTAATCAAGTGCAATTAAGCACCATATAATCTTAATGTTATTACAAAAAATTCAATAAATATTTAAAGAGAAATTTAAAAATGCTTTGCTGAATCCTCAAAATCCATTTAAGCATCTGAAATATAAGGCTAGGAGAAAATAAAAATCTAAAAATTCCTTGTTTTGTTTCTGCAAGGTACCAAAGTTCGAAACTTCAGACAAGTCAGTTAGACTTGTCTTAAGACCAGCTTAAGAAAGAGACAAAAAACATGCATATGAAGAGACTGACACAGAAAACTGAAAGACAGAAAGGGCACTGCTTGAAACAATGAAAACTAATGAAGTAACTCTGTCATTAAAGAAAATGAGACTAAGTGATATCAACTGTCAGCAACCAACTGAAGAGAAATTGCCCATGCACGCAAAACACATTAAGTATCAGATCAATGACAGAGCGATGCACAGAAATGCAAGAAGAGCATTCACAAGTGCTACAAGCATTTACCTAAGCATTTACCTGGTGTACAAACAGTCTCGTCATAAACTCCTAGCATGGACTGGACTACAGCACAAGGAAAGCTCAAGCAAGAAACCTGTTACTATGTTTAATTTGTTCAGACAATACAAGTCTTTATCATAACATACATGTATTCCATGTCATTCCCCTTTTAGTCCAGTTTACTACCAAATCTACACAAGCCAATGAACTTTTTGTTCTTTTAAGATATTCAGAGAAAAGGCACAAGCTCTTTCCTACACAAAAGCATTAAGCAACAGGAGATTTTTTTTTTTTGCTAGTGACAAGGAGAAAAAAAAAAAAAAGAAGCCCTGGAATTACAAAATGGATGTCAATCATTACCTTACTCTTTGTATAAGAGCCAGTTTCATGGAGCACAGCGACTCTAAATGGAGGCCACCAAGTGTGGAATTCTTTTACCCACTGATGCAACACAGTAGCTGGACAAACAATCACTGTTGGACCCAATCCCTGGTACCTAAAATAGAGTATTCAAGGAAAAAAACCCTTGATGTGAAATAAATAATCTGTATTAAGTGGCTCATTAAAATACACACATATTAAAATGACATACTTAACAGTTGAAGTGGAATATGAGAGCTATGGAAATTAATTGGCAATTTGTTTTCCTGGAAGTCTGTTTTTTAAAGGAAGATGAAGAGGGTACTGCTAGAAGAATCTACCCATTGAATAGTTAATGGATGCATCTATCAAGATAAACAGGAATAGAAAAGCTCCAAATAATAAGGCATAAGGGAACTTCCTCCTGTGATATTACAAATCATGTTTTAGTGACTGCTGTTTCTATAAGCAAAAAGAAATCATTCAAAAGCAATTATTTTATTACTTCTATTATACAGAATGTGTAGCTAGAGTCTCACAAATGAATTTACACACAGGTGTTCTGCTTCACGTTGGCAATATACTGTACTCTCATCACCTTAGTTTATACGTAAGACAAGGACTCTAAAGTGGCAGACTATATCATCCGTGGAAGTTGAGATCTGAGCTTGGCTCAAACTGTCTCATAAGTTTCTTATTCGTAATTATATTATTGTTTCTGAGAATTACTAAAGAAGTCTGAAACCAAGTCTTTCTGCATATTAAGTTCAGAGCTGCTCTTAAGGTTAAGAAGAGAAAAATCTCTTGCACACCAGCCGAATAAAAAATACTACTGCCACAAATAAATACCAACAATCATGTAACAAATATTTTAAGTAGCGGTTACTAGCAATTATTTTTCAAACATGTTTGCTCTTCAAAAAATGGAACAAAATGACTTTGCAAACAAAGGCAATAGCTTCAGTTATCATACACTGATCTGTGTCTACATACTACCCAAGTGGTAATAATTAAACAATGCAAAAGTTCACAGTATACATACAAGATCACACACTGACAGCAATAAAGGATTTCTCAGACACCAGCAATACCCCGCTTAAAAAAACCCCAAACCCTTAATGCCTTCAGAAACTGCTGACATGAAGAAATAATATTCTTTATTAAAATCTTATACATTTGCCAAACAACAACCCGGATGTTGCTTATTATAAAATACTATAACACAACCTTACACAGTCTAATTAAAAAACTCTCAGCAATCCAAAGGGAAGAACTTGGAGATGCAAAAAGTAGCTTCAACTATACTATGAATCCAAATAACCATTGGTACTGCTCTTAAAAATATCTACAGCAAGAAAGCAAATTTTCCCAGAACAAACTAGTTTCTCACTCCTTGTGGGTAGCAACAGAATACCTCTGTTTATTCCCCTGGTCTGTATCACACAAGCTCACATGCTCTCATTTATCTAGATTTTTTTCCCCCTCAGCTTACACAAAGAGTTCACGCCTTCTTGGATCAATTTTCAGAAAATCCACTCTCCCTCCACTTGGCTGTGTGAAAACTCTTCTGTGTCTAGTCTGACTCTAACCACTTTCCACTAGCCAACATTTTATTATTCTCTTGAGAGCTTTTATTTATTATATATAAAAGAGTCATCTAGCTTCTTCCAGTCGGAGCTATTTCACAAAACTAAACAAATCATATACTTCTGTTTGCCACACTTAGGAGGCATCCTTCATTCTCCTAATCACTGCAACACTGCAAGACTTGCTCTGCCGCCCATCCAATTTATATTTGCTTTCCTTGAATAAAGGTGACACAAAACTCATTCCAAACTAAAGTCTTACCAGTGCCTTGTACCAAGATAATACTGTCCTGTTCCTACTCCAAATATATTGTCATATTGTATTCTGTCTTTTTTCACAGACACATTGTACTAATAGCTTATGGTCAATATCATCTATGATTAATATATCCAAATCTCTTTCTTCTGTTGCTTCTAGTTTATAAAGCCCAAATTCGCAAGCATCCTTTATTTGTTGTTATTAAGTTGGATGCAACTAGAATTGCACATAAGATCTATTCCTGCAACTTACTACCAAGAAAAAGGAAGCTGCATTCATACTATATTTATAATCTTTAAATATTCAAAAAATTAGCAGAGGAAAACATGTTTCATTATAACCGAATGTTGCCAAGGACTGGCAAATCATGTTTTCACACTGAAACAATAACTAAACCCTAGCAAAAATAGGAGAATGAGGCAACAAAAGCAATATCTGTTTTCTGGATTTTTATTTACCTAAGTACCATGGAAATTAATCTCTGTCACTTAAAGCAGAGATTGAGCTGTTTATGTTTATGTCTCAGTATCCTGAAGAGCACAGACGGGTAAATAATCAGCGTACAAACTTTCTGTCAGTTTCTCATCTGATGTCTCAAATAAATGAAGGCAAGCCTGTAGTGAAAGGTTTTTGTTACGCACCAAGGTAATGGGACCCAAGCTATGTTGGAAGACACTTAGTGCTGGCAACACTACTTTGTCCACTCTTAGTGCTGGCTTTGCAGCAGGGCTTCCCAGAAAGTCTTCTGACTATCAGACCACACTCTTTCAAGTAGAAACAAGTTAACCAGTACTTCTGGTTACCAGGATTACTGCCTTCTAAGTCCAGGGAAGGAAAACACTTAACTAGGAAAGATCAAGAAGTTTAGACTGTCTGCCTTACAGCACACAAGCAAAATTAGAGCAAACTTCACCAATATATTAAACTTTGTTTCCTCCCATGGAATTACTATCAGGATGGACTCAATGACATGCACCAGCCAAAACATGAAATTCAACACATTATCTTCTATGCAGAAAGAACATTGCAACTTAGATGGGCAAATCGATTTTGGCCTTTTCAAAGTTTTACTGTAGTTTCACACTATTTAACAGTGTCAAGAGATGTCCCTGAAGGATTTTTATCAACTCAGTGGTCTCCCAAGTGGGGTAGGGAACATAAAATAATCTGTACGGTAGCATCCTTAACCAGGCAGCCATATTAAGTAAATCAACTGGCCTGAGTGATGAAGGACCCTGTGGTGTTCTTTTTATATTAAGGCTATATTAGGAAGCAACTGGAGAGAAAATAGGAATACTTTCTCTTCAAAGCATTATTTTACAATCCATGTACAAGTTGAACATAATTTAAATGTACCTCTATATAAAGGTAATTATTTTTATTTAGTACAGTAGTATGATAGTTGCTAAATTTCATGTAGCTATTTACATCAGATAAACAGGCCAACAGAAGTAAAAAAATCAAGTACTATTCATGTGTGCATTTGCAAATCCAAGGACACAAACAAGTGCTTTGCCAGTAATTTCACCTATGAAGAAGAAATTTTGAAGCATTGTTCAGTAACAAAAAACCCATAGAATATCTTGTAAGAAAGGCCAGTCACACTAGCATATGTTTTGAAAAGCAACAACAACAAAATCCCAGAACCTGAAGGAAATTCCGCTATGTAAGTTACTGGTTTTACTCTTACTACTAATTTTTGGCATGGATAATTCCCTGCCCATCAGACACTCTAACTTTCACTGCAAATCAGCTTGTTACTTCCTGTAAAACATTTACCTGGTGGCTTGCCAGAACAAATATTTTAATGTAAAATTTAATAAATGGAACTAAAGGTATTACATCTAATTTAAAATTCCATATTGTGTAAACTATTGATATTAATGTAATTGAGTTTGTAAACAATCCATTTGTGGAAGGTAACCTTAGACACTGTATTGACCCAAAATATCTAGCGTGGCTCATCTGCAAAATGAAGCATCAATGCCTGGAATTCATTAAAAGTGTTACATGTTTAATTTTTCCTGCCCTACAGCTCCATTGTCTCGTAAAATTTTTCCTTTGATGTCCCCCGCTAAAAGAATTAAAGGAATATTGTAATTGAAATGTCATTAATAATTCACAGGACCCTCCTCCACCAGTAATACATCTGATGAAATATTAATTGAGCTCCACAGACTGACAGTCTGCAGAGAAGCACTTGCCTGTAATTTGAACCACGAGTCCTCATATTGCTGTAGCTCAGACCTGCCAAGAAGGCAATTATCTGAATGGTCTTGCCCAATCCCATCTCATCTCCCAGAATTCCTCCTGCCTGCTGGCAGTGCAATTCCCAAAGCCACCTAACACCTGTCTGTTGGTACCTAAAACAAGGAAAAAGAAGATGGCAAATGTTTGATAATACAGATCATAACAGAAAGTACTCATGAATTAATCATTTGGCAAGGTTCTTATACCAGTTACAGTAACATGCTGGATGTGTGTTTTACATGAGTGCTGTATTTACCAGGTCATACATTTTTGATGCACTCAGACATTACATGTGACTTTCGTTCTTTATGCAACACTAAAACATTTCTAATTAAACTGACAGTCATGGTAATTAGAGGGTATTTTATTTCATATATATTTTAAGTGCTAAAAGCAACTTGGAAAGTTACTCTTATGAAGCATTATCTTCTCAGAAAAGACAACATGCAAGGGTCTAGTAAATAATATTATTTGGAACATATTCCTTGAACTGAAGGAAATGGTTGACTTGTAATGGGTACCAACTTCATACTCCACTACAAAAACTGATTACATCTGCCAAACTGTGATTTTTTTTTTTACATGAATTTATTTAATAACATTTAGTCTCTTTCAATGAAGAAAAACCCCAAGGCTAAGCATTAGAAACTACCGCAATGCATGTGATACAGCAAAGCATTATGTGAGAGCATCAGAGCAGTTCTACTCCCAGTCCTCCACTGGAATTCAAAGAAGCAACAATGTAAAACACATTCCACCTAAAAGAAGTGGACTAGAAAGCAAGATTTATGATGGCAAGCTAAAAAGGTGAAGGTAAGATGCAGGACTGAGAGTCACTTTAGGACATACCTTTTTACATCGATATGAAATAGTGAGCCCAGTAGGAGTAACGCACCATGTGTGGGGGTTAAATTGAAAACAAAAGAAATAAATGAAAAACCTTACCTTTAAATCTATTTTAAAAAATATTAAATGTTTCAGCACCTCAGTGCCTTCTAACTTACAGGAAAAAAAGGTTACTGACAATTTTCTTGATGGCACGGATTTCTGGAGTGCAGGGCACAGCAAAGAACAAAATGGTTTTTTTTAAAATAGGGGTTGTTCATTTTAGGTGATTGCTTGTGTGCATTTCAAAATCCTGTTTCCATCCTTGAACAAATAATATTTAGAACTACTGACAGCTAACGACACTAGTGTCTACAAAGTACTATTAAAAATCAATTTGTGATGAGTTTGGTATGGATTTAGAGAACGCTAAATGGAGACAAACAAATGGCTTGAGTAGTTAAAAAAAGATGATCAAAGTACACATCTAATGGTTCAGACATCACACTATCTGCTGGTGTCTCAAAAGCATTATGCTACGAAGCCCTTAAGAAACCCTTTTATTAGAAATTAATTCACCTTAAAATGCAGCAATCTATAAAACAACTATGAAATGGCTTGCAGGATTAGCTATAATTGGATTAAGATGCTATCATTACTACATTTTATGAAGACAAAACGTTTTCTGACAAACATTAAAGAATTGAAGATAACCTTAATTCCAGTCAGAAGCTGCTCCCCCAGACTAACGTTCAGCATGTCTCTTTAGAAGACAACAACTTCCTAATATAAATTTGTATTATTTTTCAGGATTACATACAGAGCTTTAAAATTAGATGAATTTATAAGCATATTTCTCCCTCAACTTCCTTCTCCTGAGAAAGTTTTACAGTCAATAATTAACCTTGTGAAAAATTCTGCTCCATGGTTATATAAAAATGTGAAAGATGCATGTGCTTTCTTTGTATAATCATATAAACATGCAATAATTGTAACTATGCAAAAATTAAAGGAACACATCTCCCTCCATTTTTTGTGGTTATATGGAAAGATAATTAATTCTTTTCAACCTTACATTTTTATTGCACCAATTTTTTTTTAATTCCAAAAATATTCTGGAAGTAAATAAAAGTGCTGCTGGTCTTTCAAAATAGTTATATTGGACTGTATTTCACATGAGCAATCACGCTGTGATGCATCCCTCAAAATTCACCACAGTAGCTACCAGAGTTCAGCTGCATTGTTGCAGAGACAAAACTGTGTTTCAGATTTATCAGGGAAATCACACACGGGAAAAAAATAATGATGAAGCCTGTTTTCTTTTTCATACAGAGAACATTCTCTCAGGCTTAGTGCAGACAGGATAAGGCAATGTTTGCAGGTCTGCTCGGTTTTGCTCCACAGCAGCATCAGTGCTATTCCTGCTCAATGTTCACCGAAGCAGACAAGGATGCAAGGAAGAAACATTGTCCACTTTAACAGGCTTACCAAAGAACAGACCTGAGGGTCTCCTATTTCCAGCATGAGCTAACTTCTTCGGACTTCAACTATGCAGGAAGATCACTTAAAGTACATTCTATACATGTCCATGGGTCAATATACTTCCATGTTTTGTACTAAACTTGCTCAGAACTCAACAGTTTAATGTCTATTGACTATGGGCTTTCCTACATTGGAGATTACAGCATTTAAGTTACAAGTCAGACAAATCATTCAACTCAATTGATCTTTCTAACCACTTAAGAAGTTTTGCCAACTGACTCATGCTTGCAGGGATACCCTTCATTAGTGAGGCTTGCATCTTCAAGATTAATTTTTAGTGACTACACTATTTCATTTCCCTTCAGGTTGCTCAGACCACACATCCGTCCTCAAGATGAATACTTGTGCAGTACCTCCGCATAAACAACTGGAGACCACATATTGGCTCTGCATGGTTCCAGCAACCAAGTCATTAATTCAATCCCATTTCAGACCTAGTGCTTTCCTTCTGAGGACTACAGGACAACAGTAATAATTTCTTTGAGGTCAAGACTAAGTGGTTCTCTTGAAAGGGATACCACACACACCCATTATAAACCAGGGCTTTCTACTACAGTAAGATTTTAAGAGTTTGCTTTTGAAAGAGAAGATGTTTTTCCTGCTGTGTGAGATGTTGCCAACAAAATGGAATTCAAGCCCATTATGCATGAAATTTAAGGGAGAGATTATGGATGAAGTTAACTGGTCAGCTGCTAGCTTGTTTGGGCTGTCATTTGTCATTTTTTTTTTTGAGATGAACTTGAAAGCATCACTAGGCACTATGTTTTAAAAAACTGAAAACAGAAAATAGTTATGTCCAAATCTGTAATTAAGTATTAAATAACTAAAGAATGAGTTGTAGAGTGTTTTCCATCTACCAGAGGAATTAAGAATTCACTCTCTATATATTAAAATTTTATCTGGCAAAATGTTCATATGAATTACAAGTCGTTACTTTGAAAATACTTTGAGTAGTTGCTTAAAAAAAAAGTTGTCCATATTTTTTACTGGCAGAAAATTTCACTCTACCCAAGCAAAGAAACACAGTATTTCTTGTTTTCTTTTATCACATCTTGCCAACATCTGATGTTTCAAAGTAAAGTTATTCTACCACCCTACACCAGAATTAGGAGCAAGCACATATCAATAAAAGAAATCATTTATAAAAATATACAAGGAGAGCTTCTCAATTCATAGTCTAGCTAATACACATTTACAATATTCATATCAGCCAGTTACATCTGTATTTTCATGTAATTGTATTTTGTGCTCACAAGAAGTTAATTTCACTGAAGTTTGATCCTGAAATCTTTTTTAAAGAAAGAATCCTACTGAAACAATTGAAGTAGAAGTTGAGGCATCATTCACTGAAGTAAAAGTTACAGCAAAAGGCAACTGGAACTCACCATGACTATTATGACTAATATTATTAACACCATACAGCACCATAATATAAAAATAATGTACACAATACATACTTAAAAAGCTTTTTGAAGAGAAATCCTGGGACTTTGAAACCCTCTTCAAATTCAACATCACTTTCTTCAGAAAGTTCCTCAGCTGTTTGATGTTCTTTGTCCTTCAAACGTTCTTTTTGCCACTTCCTGGAGTGACATAAGGAGTCAACATTCAATTATAGAATGGAAAAGATACTCTACGAAAATGACACTGAATCTTTCATCAGGTAAAAAACTCAACAAAAACATATGCTCTGAAGTCATGACTTAAAATAGCAATCCTTTGAAGGAGAGAATTATGCAAGTAAATGCTTGAAATATCCAATATATTAAAAGGTACATGTTTTATAGCTAGTAACAATTTTCTATAAATGAAAATACTAATATAATAGAATCAACAGTTAACAGCACTATAAAACCTGGCTACTTTAAACTCCTATATCTCCCTCCCCTTCCTCCCCCCACCCCTTGTCAAAACACTGATAAAGTTTAGGTATGCCAAAGCTATTTTATTAATTTAACCAAACACTTAAATTTAACTTCCTTCCTGTAGAGAAATGTGAAGCAGTGTGTAATCTTATACACAAGACTCAGTTGGAAACATCACCATCTTCAGGATGACATGCTCTAAATCTGTAAAGCAGTCATTATTAAAAGAATGAGTGTTATGAGGTTTTGAAATTACAGTGTGATTTGTGGTTTGCAGCCTCATCTTACTTGGACTCCAGGCAGCTTAGAGAATTACCTTCCTGTCGCATCATTCCCTCACAGCTGAAAAAGTACCAAAGGATCTTCAACATTCCAATGAAATTATGAACTTGTGTTTTGGTGACCCAAACCCATCTGCCTCTAATTGTAAAGCGTACTCTAGCTGGGTATGTACTACTCAACAGCACTTCACCGACAATTTGGGTTCTGCTGGAATTCTCTCATGAAAGTGCCATTTACTGCAGGCACACTGAATGTGGTGTATAAACTGATAAAATCCCTATAGAAATTGGCAAGGTACAGAACAGATTAAAAACATCCAAATGCTACTGTTCTGGATGCAGTGCAAAGGCAGACTTCCATGTAATGGTCTCAGCATATCTGGCAAATTTGTTTCAAAACACTTGTGTTAGGAAAATGACAGCAGGTTTGAACTTCAACACTTCATATATATACAAGCAACACAATCATACACTCCTGATAAAAGAAAGCTAATTATATGAGGTTTCTAGATGGACTTTTCAGCAGCAGCTTTTGAGAAAATACTTCAAGTCTGTCTTTATGAAACTAGTCACGAACTTGGCATTGTTCTATTAACTCAAACACCACCATCTCCAAATACGCACAAGTTACAATCACTGCCAAGAATCAAAGCACTGAAAAACTAAGATGACACAATGCTGGACAGGTTTAGAGAGCCAGTTTCACTGAAGCATATTTTGAGCTCTTACATCAAGATGTCTTCAGAAGCAAAAGTAATGATGGAGAGAAGAAAGATAATATACGGGGAAAAAATTAGATGAACAGTCTTCAGTTTGCTGATTAAAACTGATGAGTTGCTAACGTTTATTATTGGATTCTTCTTATTTCATTATATGAAATCATGTATTCAGCTAAGTAGTAAAAAAGAACTTACTAAAAATACATAAAGTGTCAGTGTTTTCCTCTTTAATATGCCTATCGTAACAGGAATGGAAATAGCTATCTTAGACTAGCAGTTTGCTAAATATTTGACTTAGAAAAATTACACTCATGCTCTGGAGTCTAACAGGCAGATATGATACATTCTAGAGTCACAATATAAAAATGCATTTATTTTTCTTCAGTACTACAATTACTCTATCAGGCACAGAGGGTCTTACTTTTCTGAGTTCCAGAAAAAAGAATTCAAACTGACAAATGCTGACAGTCATTGCTTCAGACTGTGTTGCTGCTGGAACTGAGACATGCTAGAACTTGATTATTTCATCTGACTGGGTTACGACAGGACTCAAACCAAGGAAGGAAACTCCTACTTATCACACTAAAATCAAAACAACAATAGATTACAAAGCTTCCAAAGAGACATCTAGGTAAGCAATCCATACTAAACCCAAGCAGGGCAATAATTAGTACAAGAGTTTGCTATTAATTTTGTACTCCAACGCGAATCACCACCAGCCAGCACTGGAGCGGCAGCCTCCCCTGGGAAGGAGCAGATTGCCCTCTAGTGTGCATTGAGAAAAATGATCCAGAAACAACCAAGAGGAAACTGAGGTTAACTCGAAGCTGTTCCAGGAACTTAAGCATTTCACCTCCATATAATTACTATATTTTCTGCAAGAAGTGTGATCGATATTGGGATTTCTCCTAAAATTATACCTAGAAAATATATACATCGAGAATTTGAACTAACAAATCCTGTACTTAATTTTCCTTAAAAACGTTTCCTTTTTACATGCTGTATCTGTTACTTCTTTTAAGTACTACATCTCTTCCAAATGTCTAGAGGTTTTTTGCCATCAACTGCTAGTTAAAGAAATAGCAGCAACTTGTTATCACAAACAACTTTCAAAGTTTGAAGAAGCTATTCAGTTTCTGAAAGGCTGTGAACTTAATGTAACACACACCATTACAATATTCTACACTTAAAACTTCATTATTTTCTTTAGAAAAGTGTAAATATCCAAATGGCTGAAGCCATGGGAGGACAAACATTATTTCCAAGACCAGATCAGTCTGTTGGTTAATCTGGTCTTGTACCTTCCCACAGAAGTCAAACTTTGGAGGGAGAAATAGTGGTAGCTCATCTTTGACTTACATACACAGTAATTTACTGTTCATTTGGTCAATGTATTCCTTTCACACCTCAGTTAAATATCATTAGTATGCTTACACAATCAGAAAATACAGGTTTTACTATATTACCAAAGTCTCATTAAAACATAAGCATGACCTTTGATAAATCTGTCTTATATTGTCCATTGTCACTGTCATAAATATAATTCTATCCCTGAAAGTGAAGTATGAAAGCCATATATCATACAATTAAATTTCTTCTTAATATAAGAATGTATTCAGATACTAAGCCCATTTCCCACTCATTGCAATACCCTAGAAAGAAATTCTGCACCCAAAACAGTAATAAGCACAATTTGACTTTTTTTTTAAAAAAATTCAGTCAGGAACCAAGCTGAGTATTTAATATAGTTTGCATTTGTGAAGCACAATATGTTTTATATTTTATACAGCTAAGAATCCCTTACAGATTATTCTAATTTGCTAAATTGACGCATTCAGTATTACTTTTTTGATCTAACTTTTTATGGTCTATATGGGTGGATTTAATTGGTATGTCCTAACAGATGAAACACATGCAGTTAGTACCACAAGCCTCCATAAGTAAATTAAGACTGATGTAGACAATTATGCACTCGAGTTTTGAATGAAAGGTGTACTCAGCGAGTGAGACAAAATACATCTTCATTTGTGTCCTGGCTTTGTCACTTTAAAGATCAGTAAGGATGCTTTAAGAAAGTATCATTCAGGAAAGGTAGCATTTAATCCTTTTTTGATTTATAACTTTGAAACATCAAGAGATTCAGTAACAGATACATCAAAGAAGGCCAGCACATAAAACCCGATCCATGAAAACCTATTTAATTTAAACTATTTTTTTAATTGGAATCAACTGCTTTGTATACTGACAGCCAAAACTCACTGCTACTCAACTGCCTGGATCTCACTTGAGAGACATAAAAAGAAGCAGCTTTCCTAGCCTTGCCCCTGTGCACTTGACAGCAATAGAAGTCAAATACTGTACTCTACAAACGATACAGAATACACAAGAAAACATAGGTAGGGCACTGATCTCCCATAATATCACACGGAATTCCTTCCTTGAGGCAGCAGGCAGATACATACTGACAACTGATATGGGAAGAGCGTAAGACTACTAAGGTTTATTTTGACTCCAAGCTATGACCTTATACTGACACCTTACTGATATCAACAATGTAACATAATAACTACACATAAGCAGAAAAAATTACTTTTTTATACTTATGATTGGCATTTTAAGACATGCAAAGGAAAACTTTAAATAATATAAACAAAATCTTGATAATCTACAGTTTCCACATCTGCATAGCTTGAGAATAATACAAGAAAAACACACAGCAGTTTTCTTGTCAAAAACATTTTTTTCCCCCTACACACTTGAAGTGCATTCAAGGTTACTTTTGTTTTGTGATTCTACGTAAAAGAGGTTGAAAAACAGGTCCATTTTCACCCTTTCCATAGTCTTCAAAGAAATGGACTCTGTCATGACCTGATGTGCTGGTTTTGGATGGAGCAGAGTTAATTTTCTTCACAGTGGCTGGCATGGGGCTGTGTTTTGGATTTGTGCTGCACACAGGGCTGATAATACAAAGATGCTGTCGTTGCTGAGCAGGGCTTACACAGAGCCAAGGCCTTTTTGTGCTGCCACGCTGGCGAGGAGGCTGGGGGGAGACACAGTCAGGACAGGTGACCCCAACTGACCAAAGGGATATTCCAGACCAGATGGCATCAAGCTCAGTACATAAAGTGGGGGGAAGGAGAAGAAAGGGGGGGGACATTTGTAGTGATGGAGTTTGTCTTCCTAAGTCACCGTTATCTGAGATGGGGCCCTGCTCTCCTGGGGATGGCTGAACACCTGCCTGCCCAGGGGAAGCTGTGAATTTATTCCTTGGCTTGTTTTGCTTGCAAGTGTGGCTTTTGTCTTCCCTCTTAAACTGCCTTTATCTCAGCCCATGAGTTTTCCAGCTTTTACCCTTCTGATCTCTCCTGGTGGTGGAGTGAGTGAGTGAGTGGCTGTGTGGGGCTTGGCTGCTGGCTGGGGTTAAACCATGACACCTGAGCATTCCACTGGGCAGGAGGGAACAGGTTTAGATCCCACTAGCTCCAATTCTGAACATTTCTAGATGAAGATGGTCACTACTGAGTATGACAAAATAGACATTGATAACACACCTGTTGATGGGGATCAAGTCTCTGAGACATTCCAGTACCATCCTAGAGACTGATTACCTAAGCATCTGGGCTCAGCTGGTAATAGCCAGTATGATGGATAGCTGGGAATGACAATTTGCTGATTTTCACTGAATATTTAAATTACTTTATAGGTGTATGAAAGTATCCTGCTTATTTATCTTACTTTCCGTAATCCTGATGTTCCTTGGTACTGTTCACTATTCTAGCAAGCTATGATTCACCTCAGACATTGACCTTTCAGAACAGAAGATTTTTTTCATCTGTATGTCTACACAGCAACACGGCTCCAGTAACAGTAACTAGAGAAAGGCAAGACTCACACAAGGGAAAAAGCCTGAAATTTCTGATAGCCTAAGCCAAATTCTGCATAGCTAAATTTTACTTTTTCATGTTCCACGGATCACACCTTGCTTTGAGTGACTAGGCGAACCTCTGGAAGCAGCCTTTAGGACAGGGAAGAGTCAGCTGCTCTCCCGCCTGACACTTCCTACAGACGACAGCAGCTCCTGTTCTGACAAGTGTCTTGTTCTAGAGATGCTCCGCAGTCGTGCAGTTAGCTAATTAGCATATTTTAACAACATCAATGTAGTTTCCCCTTGACACAGACCAATCTCTTGAAGTCCCATCTCTGAAAAGTTTTAATGTTAAGGAAACTCATTTTCAATCTCTAAGAGTGTAGGACTGAATTCATTGCCAAGCACAAGAGTAGATGTTCAGAAGAATAAAGTAATCCTGAAGGATTTTCCTCTGTCTCTCTCACGGGTAAAATATACTATAATCTCACCCATTCGTTTGTATTCAAAAGTAAAACTGACATGAAACAAGATATAAATGTAAGCAAATGACAGCATTTCTATAGCATTCTTAATATGTTTCTTAATTCACTACATTTTATTTTCTCATGACATTTCGCATAATGAAGATTACCTGGGGGTGTCAGCATAAAAACATCAATGTGGACAGCTGCAGCTTAACAGCCACAATAACTGTAGCTATGAAATTTTTAAGAGATGTAGTGTTTTGGTAGCAATTACAGTTATTGATATTTCTAAAATTCATTTAGGCTTTTATTGTAACTTCAGTAACGAAAAGAAATGTAGTCTAGGATATGACTTTGCTAAGGATAAATTGTCACAATCTTAACGTTATTAAAAAACGTTTTTGAATGAATTTAAACTGTGAGTCATATTAAAACTTTCAATCAAAATAAATTACTCTTGATGAAAACACTGAATTAAAAATGATTTAATATTGGTCTACTTTGATTGTGAATAATACAGTTTTATTCAATAAAACAGTAAATATTTTACTGATTAGGAACAAATAATTTTTGTTAATGTATCCAACAGAAAATATTTCTTTTTGACCATTTGGACATTGTTCAGATTAGCCTCTTGCTGAAATTTCTATTCAAGAGCAATAAACTATGCTTTAATTTTTAAAAGCAGCATCCTGGGATTGCAAACCTATTGCCTTATATCAGTTCCTGATCTGCCTTTGTAACCTGGGATGTGAAAGTGAAGGTGGGCTCTTCCTATAATGAGATTTTCTACAACTGAGAGCACTTCTGCTACCAGAAGATACCTCTTCCTCCACAGCAACTCAGGCTCTCACCACAGGAGAGATGGTGTTTATACCTCTACTTCTTGGTTCCTTTTCTGACACAACATCATTTAAATCCATAAGATTTTATATTTCCATAGAAGTGTAAAATTTGAGCCTCCCAAGCATTAATCAAGTTCCTGTGCTAGGGTTTATGATGACATCAATCACCCTTCACTGACAGCCCTAATATATGTTCTTCCTTTCACTCTAGAGAAGCTGTTTTCAAGTTCCATGATTTTCTAGAGGACTATATAACTACCTGAAGGATATTCAGTAAAGGTAACTAATTAAAAGTACACATGCCAAGCTGAAGTTTATTATATGAAGCTCAACCCCTATACTAGAAAAGAGAAAACATGCCAGTGGTTAGAGAACAATTAGAACAAAACAACCATTTTAGTGATCTCGACCTTTTGACTCCCAGTATGTGGCAGAAGTCTCCTAACTTCACGGGCTTGTCTAGTTAGCATTTTAACAGCCTAACAAATTGCATGTCATTTCATTGCCCCTTCAAAATGTTTCCCAACAAGTTGTGAAAAATGGAAACACTGCTCAGTCTTATTGTTAGGAGCTCAAAAACTATGCTATCAGTAGAAAAAACATCTCAACAACACTCTGTAGCTGCAGAGATCACCAATATAAAGGTTATACAAATTCATAAATCACAAATTAGCACAAGGTGATACACAACTAAGGACCTATAACAACCAGAAAAAATTAACAGCAAAGTTCTTGTAATTAAGCTCCGTATCCGAATCCTTCTGGAAGGATCCTTCTGACTGCCTCATTTCCCTTACTTCAATACACTCCCTAGCAGTCTATAATAGGCATTGTCCTTTGCATGTTCAACACATTAATCTGTTAGTACTACTAATAAAAATGTTTAGGACTAACCTCAGTCTCTGTTTATAATAGTCCACATCTCCATCATCTCTCCATCGTCTCACTTTGTGCTTCCCTGGTGTATGCTCTTCTTCCTCAGAGCTTGGAACAAAGTCAGCATCATTTTCAGCTTCTTTAAAACTCTTCTTCACCAAATGTTTTCTTTTTCTTGATAAATTCTTAAGTTCATAATCAGAATCATTCTCAGCAAGAGAAGACACCTGTTCTTCCTCTTCTGCTGCTTCTGGATCAAAGAGCTCCTCATCAGGTACATAGTCAGACTCCCCACTATCATCCTCTTGTTCATGCCTGAACTTCTTGGCCTCATGATACTTCTTTTCCTTTGGAATCCTGGCCTTTGAATGAATCTGAAGGGCATGCTTCTGAAGCTCTCTCAAGTGTTTTTCTAAGCGCTTATCTGTTTTTGAGAGGGCTTTACCACTTTTTTCCTTCGTAGCACCTGCAGGAGCCACGCACTCGACATTTTTGGCTTGTGCTTTCTTCTTTGCTCCTTTGCGACGGGATAACTTCCTTCTTTCAGAAGACAGCTTAGCTTGGTCTGCTAAGTACTTCTCAAAATCAGATGCTTCATTTAGTCTTAACTGTCGTGCCTTCCTCTCTGGCTTCTGAGGTATTTTAGTTCCAAATGGAGTCATCTGACCAGTACGAATGAGCTCTGCCCATTCTGTTTCCTGAGCAGGCATGAGCATACTGCCAAGAGATGATGGACCAGGTTCTGCAACAAAAGTCAGAACACAGAGCATGCCTTTAACCCCTTCTGTATAACTAAAACACAGGAACAAGGGTATTACACGTACTATCAAAATGCAAATACTTCTGAAACAACACACAGCAGCAAGAGCTACCATAAAATTACAGTTCCCAATGATACATGAACTCTAATGCACCTATGTTGTCAATTCCACCCATGTCACCACGTTCAGTCCAAGAAACCACTGTGTTCTCATCTCTAGCAACACTGCCCATTTCAATTTTATTATTGATTTTACAGTCCTACTCAGAACCCTGAAATTTGACATTTTGATTACAACAGAACTGACACAGATCTCACAAAACAGAGTGTCCTACCATATGCTTCAAAAAAACCCAACAAAAAACCAACAAACAATAAACCCAAAACCTGTCTTCCTAGCCCACAGTACTAATATGAGGATGATGCCTTTTAAAGTCAGATTGGCTGCACGGCACTCTGCCATAAAAGAGCACTTTTAGGTGCATTTACAGTTACTATACATGAACTTTAATAGGTGTTTGAAACCAAAGAGAAAGGAAAGCTCTCGAATTGAAGAAGCTGAAGGGGAGTTTTAGCCGGAATTATTATTTTGACCCTATTATTAGGGTCCAAAATTTCAAAATAAGTCTATCAGAATTGCCAGCACAGCTTTAAATGCTCCCTTTTAAAGCACTGTATCTATCATATGTTTAATGAGTAACAACAGCGCATCAGGCATGAAACCCCTCCACCTCCAGCCCCTCCTACTGGAACTCCTCCATTTTTTATTGGGCTCCACTCACTTCTTGGTTACATTTCAACACACTGTGTGCCTGAGTTTTACTGCGTGAACCCATTCAAAGAAAAAGGATTTAAGGTGTTTTTCTATTGAGAAAAGTTAACTGAGGTTTTGACTCCTTCAAGTTTTGTAGAATCAGGAGAGAAGCATGAGCTTTGTGAGATGGGAATCTACTCCAGCCATATGTGCAAATGACAAACACCACTAAGAGTTTTCACCTCTGCAAACAATAAAACCCAAAGGTGATGCACAGACACCAACGGGACCCAAACTTGCCCCGCAGAATACTGCAGGTTACTGACTGTGGCCAAGGTTAGTTTGCAGACAACAGAGAGAACGAACACCTAGTAAAACACTAAGGTAACATATATCCTGGAAGAAACCTTATGTTTAATTTTAAAAATCACACTGCAGCCTGAAGAGAAGAAGCACTTCCCCCTTTCATTTCTAGTGATACTTCCCAACAGTAAGAAAAAACAATTTTGTTAATGCTGATTGATAGCATCCAGCATATGAAATGTAATTCAATCATGATGTTAGTCATCTTTATCAAATTAGCTGTGGAAAAAATGTTAGGATTTCCAATTTATTAAGCCCAATACTCTAATGTGCCTCAGCCATCCCTACTCAGCTGAACACAGATTATCATCCATTTTTTAAAACTTCCCACATGAATATGCCAAGATTTGCAAATCTGCAGGTGTACAGAGTAAGTGTTCTTAACTCTCTCTTTGAAAGCCAACCACTAAAATTTATTTCTTTACTGGCAAAAATCTTATAAAATAGCTTCAAACAAAAAAAAAAGGCATTACATCACAGTAGAACAGAACTTTCAGCCTTCTTCTATACATACCTTCATCTTCCTCATATTCAATCTCATTTGCTTCATCAGAAAACTCTGTTAAACCAAGTATTCCTTGGAGACGTTTTTGTTTTGCCTTTATCTTCTTCAGCTGTTGCTCCTTCATCAAGAATTAGATAAGTAATTTAATTTTTAATTTGGTTTATAAACTTGCGAACCTTTTAAACAAGACTTAAATCAATATATTTGCAGTATTTTCAACCAGAATCTCATATTCTAATGTTAACAGTATCACACTTGAAACAAAAAAAGTGCAAAAAAAGTGTGACCACGATACCTGTACGGCTCCAACCCACAGGAGACACACGATTTTGGGTGTATGATTATCTCATCATATGCGTATAGTAAGATGAGACTGTTTACACACACAAAACTCGTGTACACACTGCATTTTTATGTACATTTCTTAAGGTCATTTTATGAATGTGTTGATTCTAGTGAAGGAAGCCCATCAAAGCAGACTGCTGAGATGCACAGAGAACACCAAGAGATTTGTTCATGATTGCAAGACTGGGTTCATGCTTACTAAACCACAAATAACAGCTGTAAGATTTACTAAGATTTATTTATCCTCCCAGAAGTTTTGGAATGTTTTATTACAAAGAAACTGAAATTGTAAATGAGTCCAACATCCTGACAGGTGCGTGGTTAGTTCAGGAGTGGTCACGGCTAATTTAACAGCAAAAAATAAAAAGTGAAATGACTTCAAAAGATCAGTGTTACCGATGATGTAAGAAGTATAGTTTATTACTGCTAGGAAAAGAATTCTTAGCTAATAATTCTTCTGTTACACCTTCTATCTGACTGTAATATCCTCAACAGTGTATCTACCTGCTATGATGGTATGATTCCTTGGTGTTGCGATCTTTCTTTTGTGAAACAAAACTTTCCAACCAGTAAAACAAAGATGCAGACAAGGTAACCTTCCACATTTGTAACTCTATGCTTTGGAAGTATTTCCTTACCTAGAGAGGCACATACTTCAGTAAAAATCAAGTCCATTGCAAAATGATCAATTTTTTTTTTCTTTTTGATGAAGAACAGTTCACTATCCTGCCTGTGCCTTCACCTAGCACTTTTCAAAACATGAAGAGCAATTGTATTCACATATGGTACAATATAGTATCTCTTGTGTGTGCGTGACTATCCTTGCTACCAGAGTACCTTATATCATAAAACATGCCCTGTATGTCAGCTCTAAGGAAACAGCTGTCTTGTACCAGTCATTAGTTTCCCATTTGTCTCAATAACACAAGAATTAAGTCTTCTTTAGCAATTTTCTTTAAATACTACAAAAGGAGGGGTACTAAAAAGCACTTTTCTTGCCACAAGTATCTCAAGACCAGCTTTAAATACACTGCCTGCCTCCAAAACACTCTTCAGGTTATTAGAACCACTGGATTATAGTTTTCAAAAGAAGATTTTTTTTTTCATTTCAAAGACGGTTAACAACAAACTTGCAAGGAGGTCTGAACTTCCCCTGCGACTAACACATGGGCAAATGTCTTCAAGCAATATGAAAACACGCAGAACAGTGATCATTCTTTAATGGTAAGTCTGGTTTAATGCATTTCTTCCTATTACTTCCACTTACTTTTTTCTAGTTGTTTGCCACTGCTCAGTACTGTCCCACCACTCTCCTAATAGGATAACTTATGAGCACAGCGTTATCCAAGTTGCTGGAATTATCAAGGTTAAAAAACCTACAAGTGAATGAGTCAGTGACAAATGACCTAAGACTGGCCTGTCTGAGGGCAAAGGACAGTAAGTTTCACAGTCAGGTTTATCATTAGAGAAAGTATTAGGGTGAATTTCCAGCACACAGTGAGCTGATCAAAGGTGCTACATTCCTGAGTAGCAGAAATTTCTCTTTTCCCAAATCTCTCCTACTCACAGCTGTAGAGGTCCATTGCCTACACTACCCTGATGCCAGTTAGATTGCTCTACAGCTCCCTTAAATCACTATTCTGGCAGAAAAAAAGCTGCAGCAGTTTCTGACAAAACGATCAGTTAAAGAGGCTCACAAAAGGCAACTGTACTGACGAGATACAGATAATGAAAGAGGATTAAGGAAAAGAACATAGAGAAGGAAAACCATGAGAGCTGAGATTTAGGTAAACTATTGAATCATGCCCTAGCAAGGCTTTGTTAATTCTCCAAATACTACTTGGAGGGTTTCAATTAAATTAATGCAAATCAATCTTCTGAGCAGGTCCTGAAACTTTAGTTTTACATCTTGTCCCAAAACTTAGAATAAAAAAAAATTCAGCACTTTAAATTCTTTAAATTAGCATGAAACCATTTCAAAGGAAAGGAACAGCAATTCTAGACTGACCTCAAACTATATAATTAAGAATTATATAACAAAAGCCAAACATTAAGACAAAATACAAACTAAGTATTGTAAACGGGAAATTACTGTAATTCAATTACCTTGTTATATTTTTGCCGTTTTACAGAATCTAGTTTTCTGTTAATACTTTTGTTGTCAGCAGCTTGAGGTGAAAGATCCTCAATAATTTTATTTATATGTCTCAGAGATGTCGTACATGATCTGAAAAAACAGTAAGATTGCAATGAACTGGTAAACTCTAGACAGAAAAATAGCACATTCACAATTCACACAATTTAGAAATTCCAGGAGATTTAAGGTAAGACTTAAAAAGCT
Source organism: Platysteira castanea (assembly GCA_013397175.1). Lineage (NCBI taxonomy): Eukaryota > Metazoa > Chordata > Aves > Passeriformes > Platysteira > Platysteira castanea. The sequence continues at coordinate 808,789 of VYXC01001261.1, forward strand.
CTAAAGGTAAGTTTCTGAATAAGCATATCATAATTAAACAATATTGGAAATACTAAACACTTTAAAAAGTTGTACATTATAAAATATTTTTAAACTAAATTTTGCTAATAGTAAAATTCCAGAAGAAAGTAAACTGAATAACCACTATAATATTTATTATTCAAAACTTACAAGTCTGATGATAACAAGTGAGAGTGGTTGTTTTCACTATGCAAGGTAAACAAAACATGAAACAAAAATCTAAATGGGAAATACCCCTATTTCATTTGCTAAAATACTTCTAATGGTTTGATGCCAATATATAAGGAAACCTGCATTTTTTACCTTTTACACAAGAAGTAGATTACAAGATAAAAATGCAATTTCACGAGACAGACTAGCTCAAAGAATTAAAAGCACATCAACATTAAACTTCTTACTCACGCACTACCATTTTTCATGTTTCCATATGCATTACGAAATTCAAGTAGAACCACTTGCTACAAGCTAATATCATGCTTCTGCTGTTGAATTCATTTGCAAGGAAGAAGGAATTGCCCCAGCATCAGAAGCAACAAACCTAAGTTTGTTAATTCACATATCAAAATATTTCATAAGGATACACAAATTAGAATCTCAAAGCATTATGAAAAAAGTTAAAGAGAACTGTTCAGAACACCTGCAAAGCAGCCATTACTCCCCCAAATGCAAAGAGAGGCACTAAGGATGTCTCCTCAGCTGTCACGGAGGAAATTGTTGAGCCACACTTACCTCCAGCTCTAATGTGGATTCTACCACTGTTATCCTTCCAAGGAGACATATTCTATGAGCTCTCAAGAAACCACTGCCATCTTCTCTTCTCCATTCTCTTTCGACACTTTTGAACCACCCTATCCCCTTTCCCACTCTCCAGTTATGCTGCTTTGCAGTTCACATGCCTCCTCCTGCACATGTCCTAATTTCAGCCCTTGCTTCCTTGGCCCTCTTGATACTATCTTCTTCCACAAAATTTAATTAACAGGACTTTGGGATTTGAACAGGATTTAACCTCAAACATTTTTATTCCCCTTCTCCTGCTTGAATTTGTGTGTATATTATAGAATGATGCAGCTTTTACCATTAACTCTGTGCCACCTACTCAAAAAACACTTCTTGCCTGATTTTTTTCTCTAGTCATACATTCACCGTGCTACAGGATTTTAACCAATTCTATCATCCTTTACTCATGTCTAACTTTTGTTAGTCCCTCTGCTCAAAGTCAGCTATACCTGTTAATTTCTCAAAAATCAACTTTCAGATTCTCACGTTACATCTTATGCAGATAAGTTTCTATAAGTCTGCATAAAACATTTGTATTCTCTCTCGTGAATCTTATTTCACGATTTGAAATGAAAGGTTAAAATAGAGGGGTAAAAAAAATCATAGGATGCTTCTGGAAGAAAAACGGGAAAACATAAACTAATTAACAGTGCTGTGCACCACTCTTTCAATAAACACATAATCTAATTGTAATGGTTATGCTGCTCCATTCTTCCTCTCAATACCATCTTCCTCATTATGTTCTTCTGCTCCGTAACACCTGAAATTAGATTTCAGTGTTGCAAACTTATTTAATTTCACATGTCCACACCCAAACTGGAAAATTAATGAAGTGCATAACATTAAGCGTAAGAGAGCTGTTCAAGCTCACACAGGTAATTGAGGCCTATAGCACTGCTGAGCACTAAAAAACCACCATTAGTGCAATACAGTGAAAAATACACAGGTAGAATAATTTACCTGCAATAGTTCAAATCATAACTCTACAGTGAGACTAGAAACAGAAAGGGAGATCAGAATTTAAAAGCTTAGTGACTCCTATTCCTCAAAGTCTTCTAGCATTAATAGTATTGATGTTACTTAATCATTTGATTCTTTTAAGGTGTCATTAAGTACTTCTTACAAACACTTGTGATAAGGTTGTTTTGTTGTAGGACATTCATAAGATGGAGTCATCCCAGCTACAGAAGGACCATAACCCGAAGCAGGTAACCCCATCAAACATACAGAACTGAGGAACTGACACTTCTTCTGACTGTAACTTTGAATAACAGTATAATGCCATTCTCCACTGCCCAGAAAACAGATGCATCTTGGTGAGGCAGGAGATAAAGCAGAAAAAGGAGATGCACTCTCTCACCTTGATGCATGACTAGATTAGTCAAATAAGAGCAATGAAGCATTGTCTGACGTGAAAAATATTTTCTTCATTTTTAAAAGGTGAGTGACTCCGAAGAGTACATGTGATCTAGTGCTTCCAAAACATCTGATCCTCTTTCAGATTTTAAAAACATGAGATACCAAATCTCATTAGATCTTCAGTAGCAGAAAGGAACAGTAAGAAAAAATACAATTTACCTTAAATCCTCCAGTACTGACTCATATTCTTTAGATGCATTAGCTATTTTTGCTGCTTTAGTTGCTTCATTAATTGCATTATCTACTTGCTGAAGAACTCCTTGCTCCAACACATCCTGGTCATAGACATCAACTCCTAAATCTTTGAGCTCAGCAGCATGTGCACTGCATGAGACAGACTGAATCTGCTGCCTGTTGATCTGTAAAAGGGGATGTCCTCTTCTGGGCACCTCCAAAGGAACAGCCATGGAAGTGGAAGGCTGGCTGTCAGAGTTGGGAATTCCGATATTATTACCCACACCATTGTCACAAATGCCATTTTCCTGTTCAACTCCCAATTCCTCATCATTATGCAGGCAATTATTGCTTGAAGTAGTGGCAGAGTCTTGTTCTTGGATACTGTCTGGCAGGTGATTCTTGTCTGTTGGCATCCTCTGCTCAAAGGCAACAAAGAAGAAGCACATTATCATAAAAACACCCACGCATACAAAGCTCCTCATGAAGACTATGCACTCCAAAAAGTAAGCAAACCAATAAGCACATTTATGATAAATTCTTATTTCAAAACACTGAGTAGTCTACTCCTCCACAAGTCCTCCCTGCAAAGGCATCTCCACATCAACTTTCACAACCAAAAGAGTGGCCAAAACCTCTCAGAGACAATTATGTTTAACCCTCCTGGAAGACGTTGATATGAAGACAAGTAAGACAACATATAAAAATTACTCTTCTTGCCCGACAGTGAACTCAACCTTGTGTATCAGTGGTCATGGTCCAGAAGACTGTGATGTAACAAAAACATACTAAACATACCCAAACCCCAAAAATACAAAAACCTGTTTTCGAAACAGGTTAAGACTTGCCATTGAAAACACTAATGAGTGCAGTTGGTCGTAAGCTTTAGTTTGACAATTCAGCTTTAAAGTGGAGCATAAAGCACCTTAGTTCTCAGAAAATTAATGCTGGACTGACTTACTAGGGCAAGCCTGGAGCGGGTATGGTTCAGCAACCTCTCCTAGTATGGCAACCTCAGCAGACCAGTATGGATCTCAGTCCCACCTCACAGTTTTCTCCCAACCGCTCGGAACACGCCCGCACTGGGCTTCATCCTGCACTGAGGCAACAGGTACAACACCACGCCCGGCCCGCCCCCTATGAGGAACCCCGGGGTCCTTTGCCCCGCCTGCACCAAGGGGTGCTCGGGCACAGCCGGTGCTTCACCCACCTCTGTGCGCGAGCGAGCGCTGGGCTGGGACGGGGCTAAAGGTTGTCTCCGCCGCGGCGGACGGCAAGGCCGGGCTGGGACGGGCAGGCGCGGGGCTCCGGAGGGCGCTGGCTGCCGCCGAGCTGTGCCCGNCGCCGCGCCGCTCCGTCACTTCCGCACCGGCGTGGAGGGGGGCGGCGCGCCTGCGCGAGGGGGGGCGCGTGCCCGGCGCGTTCCGCGGGGCGCGGGCGCGCGCGGAGGGGACGGGGCTGGCCTTGGGCCAAGTGTGAGAGGGTAAATATATAGCAGAGTGCATGCGTATTAATGAGTAGTTCCCGGAGGTGTTGATGGCTTTTTTCCCGGCTTTATGCTGAACTACAGTTTCAGGTCCTTGACTGAAGATGTTCCTTTTTTCCCACTACCTTATTCCTGCCTTGTAATGTCTACAAGCCTCAAGAAAACTTAGAATGGGTTCTCTAATATCTTTTAGACCTGGACCTGAAAGGTCATCAGGCAAATAAAGCAGTGCTATGATGATAAACTCTTGTTTGTTTTCTTTGCTCTGAAATACACTATTACTGCAAATACCCTTTAGTGCTACAATGAGGAAGCTTTTTAAAATCTTCATTGCCATGTTCTAAGTCGAAGGAACGATGTTTTGTAACTGCTGAAACAATTTAAATGTGAAGTGCAAAGTCTTTCAGGAGACTGAGACAGGCAGCAACCAGGGGCATTTAAGGACAGAGCAACATCAAGCTGTTGTCAATACTAAACTGTGGCATGGAGGGATAGGCTCCATCTTCCAGAAACTGATTAATGAGGGTCAAAAGATAAGTTGTCCTGGAAGCAGAAAAAAAGGGCTTTGTATTATTTGCTAGGAGAGAAGTTTTCAAATGACAGGCTGCTTCTTTCCTAAGCTCGGCAGAAACTGAAGATTTTCCTACATGTTAACAGACGTCAATGGGTTAAGAGATTACTAATGTCAGAGATGGTCGCTACTAAGATTGGAAGAAGGGCTATACTCCAACATTAAATATTATTGCTTCAAAGCAGGTACTTGCAAATCAAAACTGTTACACAGTATCCTGACTGTGACTCCAAGAATCCCAGGTAGAGCTTGCTGATAAGAGATTCCTATTGTGCTCTGTGTATAAGGGCATATATGGGACTGAAGATGGTCTTTCTGGGAGTGTTCTGAAACCATGATATAAAAATGTGGGAGACCCTTCAGAGACTGATCAATGACATCTGTCTGTGAAACACCACAGACTCTGGGAATGACATATCAATAAAAAGCAAATTGTACAAATAGTCTGGGCAAACTGGGTCAGGCTCACAGGTTGTGTGAATGGAGGCTGTTTGACTGAAGTCTGCTGAACCAGATCCTCCAGCAGTTAAAAATCTATATGGCTCCATTAAAGCTATAGCAGGGAAAGATCCCATAGGCCTTTAAAGCTCGTTCCATGGTGGTCCAGCCTTGATGCATTTGCAACACTATGCCTTTCTTTAACTCTTCAACCTCGACACACAGTTTTACCTAAGCTGGGGTGATCTATTGTTTCTCTCTGTTCTCAACCTCACCTATTGCCTGGAATGGTAGATTACAAAGACTGTAAAAGTACAAAACCTGTATTATAATACAGAATGTCTTCAAAGTTATATTTTCAGTGCAGTTATTTTCACAGAGAAAATCAACTTCTAATGAACCAAAAGTTCAGTTCTGGTTTCGGCTACATATGCATATGGCTTCTGATATTTTAATGTAGCATGTATGCATGCATGTTTATCTTTTGCTTAAGCATTTAATTGCATTTACGTTAATTTTGTTTTCCTTTTTAAAATTTTTCTACGTGTAGATAACTGCTTGCTGCAGTGCAGCTGCTCTACTCAGCCACTGGCAGTGTGGTTTCCTGGGCAGGACAAGTTATGCTTGTTTGATTTGTTATTTTAGATGTTGTAACATAGCCACAGTCTTCACCCCCCTTGTATGTAAACATTAGTAATAACAATTCTTACTGGAGCTGGTTCTGGCAAGTTTTGATATGCAGATATTATGCTCTATTACTTGAACTAGCAAGATTGGGAAATCAAACTGTGTGTCTTCCCTACCTATCAGCCTTGTGGGGTTCCTGGGAAGGATTCTGGCAGACCATGTGAAGCAGCAGCTCAGAGCTCAGCTTTTGGATCTGGAGGGATGTGAAAAAACTCAGACTCCCAATGAGGCTCAAATAGAATAACAACTTGGAAAGGTAGCAATTTTTTTCTGTGACTCTGAATTGCATAATGAAAAATTAGGTTCTGTAAATTATGGTCAGTGATTAGGGGGAAAGGGGCAATGATTTAATTTTTAGTCCATCATTTTTTCAGTTTCCTTCTGTAAATCCCTCTAACTATGATAAATACATCCCAGTGATGCACCCAGTATAACCAGTAGTAACCTACCGTGTCTAAGTCCTGGTTCTTAGTGGGAGATGATCCTCTCCAGCCCTTTGTACTTGAGAGCCTGGTTGTGCTGTTAAGGATGTGACCTGCTGGCAGTTGGCCAAATCGTCATTCTTGCTTTTCAAGTAGGCCTCTCCTCCACAGATTTTAGTATGTATTTTGCCAGACTGGAGGCTAAGGAAGGACTTTGTGACAGAACATATTTATGAATTTTGTTCTGAGGAATTGCTGCACGTGAACTATGACTGGTCGCAATGGAGCAACCACACAGAAAGGCTTGGACTGACTGTCTAAGAAAAAACGAATCTAAACCACTACATTTTCAGAGTTAAGTGACCATAGGATTCGAGCATCTTCGAGCTTTCATCACACCAGTTTTTACATGCATTAAGGTGACCTGAGATGGCTGAGCCTCAGGCATGTAACTGCTACTTTTATTTATGAAGCAGTCCCAGTGGATGCAGTGCTTTGCTAAATATTTAAAGATGTTCCTTTGTCCCAAAGTGCTTAGGCCTAAGATTTTCATTTATTCATAGAGCTTAAGGCCAGACAGGACCATTAGATCATTCTTTCTGACCTCCTGTGTGTCGCTAAAAATACTCACTAACTTCTACATCAGGCCTGAGTCTTGGAGGTGAGGTGGCACAGATGGTTTAGCAGGCCATTACATTTTGATTTAAATACACTGAACAGTAGAAGATCCACTACATGACTTGGTAGATTGTTCCAGGGGCTGATCCTTCTTGCTATCTTTCATGTAGCCTGAAGCACACTAGCTTAAAAAAAAAAAAGTCACGTGCTTAAAAGAGGCTGATCTGTTAAACACAGAGGAAGGAAAGACTTCAATGGAATTTTAAAATAAGCCTCAAACACAACTTTGTAAAATCTTGAGGCTGAATTTCAGAAGAATAAACTTTCCCTTACCTGCTTAGAATTCTGAAATGGGATAGACACCAGAGGTTTCACCTAAAACTGCCCTAAGCAGTTATGTGCTTCCCTGTGCTATAGCTGTTCCTAGAAATGCTGCTTTTGTGGCTGAGCTGATCAGCTGGCTACACTTGTCCTGCTGGAGGCCAGCTTAGAAGCCAAAAATCCCAACACTATTCTGCAGGGGTCAGTTAGTCAGGTATGGAGTGTCCTAGTGCCCACAGGCAGCACTGTTCTTTTAAAAAACAGATGGCAGTGGCAGATTTTAATGCATATCAGTTTAGCTTCGCTATTTTTCAATCCTTTCCTGATGAAGTATCAACTGTGGGTCTGAGCCAACGCCCTAGGAGATTTCTGTGCTGGTGGTGAAAATGCTATACACTGAGGCACACTGATACTTTTAAAACAAAATGCCAAAACTGTGAAGTTGTGATGAGAATAGATAATAAATGATTTAAGGGCTGCATTACTTCTCAGGAGGGCACAGAATTGCCGGCAGCATTGGCAGAAATGGGAATTCCATCCACAGTAATAAAGCATCTGTATCTCTTTGTACCAACGAGTTGAGTGGCAAGTATGTCTCAGAGCCATGCCAGTGTAATAAAGCTAATATATCAACCTAAGAGAGATGCTAAGCTCTTTGAAAATAATTGTGTAGTTGGCAAGCAATAACTGTTACTTTTTATATTGCAGAGAAATAAAATTGTTTTTTTTCTTCCCTCACTCTCCCTGCTGTGGTGCATTTAAGAAATTAAATGCAGAAATCTACTCCTAATGCACTACTAGGTTGGAAAACTAAAGACTGCAAATGGGAAAAAATTCCAGAAGTGAAGGTTTCTCCCACTGCTTTTCTGTGGTTAGATCGCTCACCTTTTGTTTTTCCAACAAATATTGCTAGACAGCAGCTCACATGTAAGGAAGTTCTTGATAATACCAATTTTATGGGAAAGCTCCGTGTTTGTGGTTATTTGGGCTCTAGTTTTCTCCAGAGGAATAAAAAAGTGACTTTCTAGGTTGATGCCTTTTCCTGGGCTTAGAATTAAAAGCCAAACATGGTTAGAGGGGGAAAAGGGATTTTACCTTGATATTTATTTAAGGATACTTAGATGCATGACATCCAGGTGGGGAGCACCCCGCGGAATGCCCCACAGAGAATGCACCCACACGATGATGATTCGTGTGTACAGTTACAGACCTTGCACATTAGCATATCTATCACAGATTGCCCAATGGAAGGCTCAAGAAAAGCCCCCGTCCTAAGGAACTTTCCCCCTGCATGAGTCTATCTTGGTTTACAAAATGTGTTCTGGAGAGGACCTTGGTGTCTGGGGCTCTCTGACCCCCTAACTGCGAGGCTTCAACAGTGTTTGGTCTCTTGGCTTAACGGAACTTTGGGTCTAAGCTAGTTATCAGACTTAGGGAATTACAAGTATGTGGGCTAAAAGCACTTGGGATACAAAAAACTGCATAAAAGAAGTATATGAAAGAGTGTATATAAGAGCAAAAAATCATCACGGCATCAGGTGAATCTGCTGCAGCTTGTTTGAGGCCTTTTTCTGAGCTTGCAGCCAGATCATTGCTTCACGTATGTCTTTGCTATGCATCTTTTACAGGTGTGTCTGCACAACGTTTTTTAAGGCCCTGTATAAAAAGGAGAAAAAAAATTATAGACGTTTTTAAAACTGAGTAAGCATGTAATAGGATGTTGGCATCAATCTCCTGCAGGCAAAGAGGGAAGACAAACCTGGGTGTTTATTGTCTTTTCAAACCAGCCTTTCACATTCTGTGTACTTCATAGTTGTTCACTGAAAAGCTTAGGACAAGGCTCTGGCTCTTGCATCGCAGAACCAGGATCTTCTGTGGCTGTCTTACCCAGGCAGCCAGAGGCTGCTGCTTTCCACCTGCTGTCAACCTGGGTAGGTCTCCTTGCAAGGACTACCAGCACCTATGATGAGTCCTAAAGCTCGCTGGCAGAGTCCTGCTCAGGCTGTGTTTGAACTGTCGATGGTGCCAGGAAGAGAAGCATAATAAATATTCGAGTACTCGAAAATCCTCCGCCTCTTGAAAAACTGGGCTGTCGGAGACCCGGTGGTGGCCACCTGCCGGCTTTAACACTAGAGGGAGGCATCGCCTAAAAGAAATCAAAAATGCTTCCAAAATAGCGCAATTTAAAACTATTTATATGTCTTGGAAAGGAACGAAACACTGATTTCTTTTTAAAGCCTCTGTTTTTATTGGAATACATTATGGGAGGCCTCATTTGTTCCCGAGATCGCTCTTGGCCAGAGTGAAATCCAACCCTCCTGATGAGGTGGGCAGATTCAGCCTGCACTGCTCTGCTTTGTCTTAGCTGGGCTCTCCTGGGACAAGGCTTTGCTGCAGGCCTGGAGGTAGTGCAGCCTCTATAAATAGCCCACTGCTGAATTGTTGTGTGAGCAGATTTTGGAGGGTGTGCCAAAGGATAAAGCATTGTGTTGTTTTAGTTCACTTCAGACTGACACACTCAAACCGATTTCACTGTCTGGCCTCAGTTTGTACTCAGGGCAGAGGTCAGGAAGGTGAAATGTCAGTGCTTCACTGTGTATTCATTTCTCCCTAATTTCAAGCCTATAAGCAAAGTAATAGGGATTGACTTAATGGTGGTGGCTATGTAGGAATGGTTGCTGTCCCTGAAGAGATTTTCCCTTTCCCTCTCTACTCCATTTGCTTGTCCTGTTGTAGCATGGATCCTGTACCATAAAAATGGGAGGTAGTGCACAGCTCCCTCCTGCATGGTAGGACTTCAATGCCTGTAAACTGCATTTCTCTACATTGCACAAAAAGACCATAGAAAGATGAGAATAGTTATTTGTGGCCTCCACAGCAGCTGGCAGTAACTCAGAGTTGTATAAAGCATATATTGTACTGAGCAGAGAGTTGAGAAGGAAGGTAGGGTAAGAGAAACGGCCCAAGAGCTCTGGATATCCTCCCAAATCTGTCAGTGGAGATTCTTATTTATTCTCCTAGAATTTTATCTGCCTTGACTCAGTTGGTGAGCCCAGCTACACCTAACGGGGACAGGTGGAAAAAGTGGTTTGAGGTAGTCTTTTCAAGTCAGGCAGGAAGGAATGAAACACTGCTGAAGGGGCAGGAGAGGCAGAGCTGGGATGTGCAGGTGGGGACAGAAAGAGATATGAGAAGGAGATGTGTAGATGGGGACCAGAGAGGAAAGAACAGATGTGAAGAGTGAGAGAAGGCCTGTTATGAAATCTGGGGACCAGAATTAATTGCTGAGCAGGACACTGCAGTGGTGTATGGGTGGCTGGTTTGAGTGAACTTAAATCTTTGCATTTTGAGGTGTAGCACACTTGCTGCTGAGTTCAAGTGCTCAAAGATCACTGAGATGGAGGTCTTGAGAGACAAGTCTGTTGTCAGAGGGTGCAAACTACAGACACTTCAAATGGATTACAGGAATTTAAAAGAATAATAAAATGTGTAAATTACAGCTATAAAGACTCTCTTTAGTTATTTGAGCTGTTCCATGAATTTATCCTTTAGCAAGTTCCAGGCAGTACCTCTCGTCCTTTTGGCAACACTTAAAGTGTCCTGAGTCTCTGCTGGAGTAGGACTTGGTGCATTGTTCCTACTGCATCATGCTGCTCTATCGTAGCCCTAGACTGCTTCTAATAAAGGAACTTTCACAGTGTCTGTCTGCAGTTTCATTCTGCTGAATCCCTTGGATACCTCATCATCTGTGTTTCTCACCAAAGGCCTTGAGATATGTTTTGTTAAACAGCTAAAGAAAATTGCATTGGGAAAGCTGCTGATGTTGTTCCTTTTGCCTTTCAGAACATAATCCAGCAGATTTGTAGTTATTATAGCAGATCCCTGTTTAGAGAAAGGAAGATTTCTCAAGGTGCTGTTTAAAACTTCCTGGTTTGTGCTGCAAATTGTTAATCAGTCCATGACAGCATAAATAAAATTAGAGGGTTTAATTAAAACTAATGAATGAGTGAATGGAGAATACACAGCATGTTTCACTTGTAGTGCACTGGTGCTGTGAATAATTAAAATGTCACAGTGTAGGAGATGTCTTAATAAAATTGTTAGAGCTGCAAAAATAGAGGCCCCTGGACTTTGGTAGTTTGGGAAGGTTTTGCTCTTTAAATTGGTTGAAATACATTTATATAAGTTAGGGGAAAATAAAAAAATATATACAACTCTGATTTTTATTAGGATGGAGTCAAAGTTGGAAGCTTGGTGTCAAACAAACCCTACTGCATTTTGGATAGGTTTGCATGTCTCTGAAGATCTACTGTGTTCATACCATATTAATCCTAAAACCATGTTACCCAGGGGATTAGTTTCCTCTTTTGACTCATCTGTGACTCTATTCTTGCAAAATAAACTTATTATTACAGGCTATTATATTGTTGTTACTTGTTAATGTTCCATCTACTCAAATCACAAACATTCTTTTGATTTAAACCCAAACCTGAACCACAGGCTGAACTGGATTTGTCTCTGGCTCACATTTGGTTTATATGACGTGGTCAAATACCAGGCCAAGAAAATAATTTTAACTGGACTGTTTTAAATAGATCCAGGGGGCATGAGGTGAGAATTAGAAAGATGAGACGAAGAGGCTGATCAGACTGTTATAAAGCTTGGGGTTATGTACTAGAACCTGAGTATAAATTCTCAGAATAATATGAAAACATCTTTTATCTTCTTGCTTTACAGTGGCTTGCTGTTGCCTGTGGTACGATGTGCTTTATACCACCCCTCTGTGACCTATTCTGAGGTTGGTGTTCTCCTGCTCATCTCTGGACCTTTCCCCAGATCTATTCTGCTGACTCTATGACATCTTCTGAGGCAAGGAGCCTATTGGAACATGAAATAGGATCTGGATAAATGTTCTGGCTGCTGACATTGCTGATGAAATAGTAATGCCCCTGCAGCCTGCTTTCTGTGTCAGAATGACCCAAGATGAGCATCAGTGAGGGACCTTACTCAGTGTAGGAGTTTACCTACGTGTGTTGGGAGGTTTCAAAGGTACCATACCTCCATCAGATGCCTCCAGAGGCCATGACCTAATGATACGCAGTACTGGATGCAAGTTATAGTAGGGTGAAAAGGTGAAAATCATCCATGAAGTGTCGACGCTGTTGTATATTCCTAGCTCTGTATCATGAAATTTCGTATGATGGCTGAATAAATATTGAGAATTTCCACCAATTTAGCCTGGTAGGTCAAGATGAGAAGAACAGTGCAGACTTCCAAGTGGCACTATGGAGTGTTCCATGACCAGACTGGGTGTACAGAGCTTCACTACTAGCAATATACACAATACATTCCCTCTCAGTGCTTGGCTGCCTGTTTAGCAGAAGATCAGACCAGATTATGACAATGCTCCCCCTGAGCCTTAAATATTTATAAAGGAATAAATAGGCTTTGCCAGGAACTCAAATGATTTCCTAATGTTATATGAAATATCATTTTAAAGTATGGCATAACTCTAACCTGTTCACCATTGGCTTAATGCTTAGGTATTAAGAGTCATATGGAAAAAGGAGTCTCAAAAATGCATTTCTTTCAGAAGAAAAGATTTTGAAGAATATGGTGGTTTTTTACTTAAAGTTTTCTTTTCCCATATATGTTTTTGGGCTATTTTGGTCCAAAGTTCAAATATTTTGGGAGCAAAACATTAAGAGACTAACTAAGAAAGAACTTAATTCTCCCTGCATATCACTTTGAATGTGTTTGAGTTCAGGGAAGGTATACTAAAGAAAATGTGGGCCTTTCAATTATGCTCTAAATTCCAAATATCTATACATTGTCAAAACAGAGTAGATTTTATGGCTCAGACTATAGTATTAAGAGCCTTGGTTACTTGGTTTAGAGAAATAAAAATTAATAACCAACAATTGGAGTTAATTATGTATGCTCAATTCCTCTCATAAATTATACTGATTTATGGGAGTTCTGCAACTTTAATGGTTACATTAATAACTCATTACAAATTAACAATAATCACAAGTGCAATTGAGAAAATATCTTCCCACTGGTTACTTTAAGAATCAGTTTCAATTAAAGTGTTTGGTACTCTTTTTCAATCAACCAAGGCTTGGATCCTGCTCCTAGTGACATCACTGTAAATCTGGGGTGAGGTTTTTATGAAGTTAATGGCATTACTCCAGATTTACATAGCTCTTGCCAAAAGCAAAATAGAGTCCATCGAATAAGCGTTCCCTTATCTTCAAAGGGAATTGGTTTCATCTGTAATAAAATATCTCAGGGCAGCCTAGGCTAAGCCTAGTTATTTGGCTTCACTGAGCTGCTTTGTGTGAATGAACTCTTATAGATTTTAGCCTAGAAGGTTGAAATCTACAAGCAACCTTCCCTAGACTACACTAGAGCAGATCCAGGCTCTGTAGAGCCTCTGCTAAGGTGCTTTTCATTATGACAATATGAAGTTAAGGCTGCAAAAGTTTGTTGGGCTTTTCATAAGAACACATGTAAAAACCTGTGTTTCCTAAATTCCACAGGCTGACAAATATGACTAGAATGCAGCTAGAAACAGGCAGACACGAGGTGTTTGGGACCCCAACTATGCTGGTCTTTTTTTGCAAGGGATAGTTCTAATTAGCTATATTCTCTTGCTGTATGTATCAAACAATTCTTTTTTCTAGATATGGATCAATCAGTTACATTATTGGTTTATTTTCTTAGTTGATTTTCAAGTGCTCAAGAGGCAAAACTTCAGATCAAGATTCCTCAGAGAATAGTCCTATGTTTTTAACTTAGATTTGTTGAGTTTAATGCTTGCTGCAGTGTGGGGTATGCAGTGTATACTTTTAGAATGTAGGAGCTCTGGCTTGTAACGTGGTTAGGCAGCAATACCTTTGTTTAGATGTGTACAAAAGGTATTGCTATGCTTTCCTTCAGGGCACACAGTAGAAACTGTGAGCGAGTAAGTCCTGCATTGAAATATATGTCCTTGATCAGTCTATTCAGGTTGGCATGCTTCTTCCCCATTCCTATATTTTGCTGCAAGAATAAGATGAAGTAGATCAGGGATTGGTTCACAGAGCCCAAGATTTTTCCCGGTGGAAGCTTTGCATCCTTTCCCTGTATGGGAATGTTGGCATGGTGCAGCTTTTCCCTCACGGTCAAGTAGGATGTGTGATACTCCTGGAAATGTCTGCCTTGCTGTGTATCAGTATCAGTGTAGGGAACATGGTCCTCCCAGAACTGTTGGGTGGGGGTAGATGGCTGCGCCATGCAATGCACTGTCAGGCTGGACAGAAGATGCCTGGGGGTAGGCTGCTGACACAACACGGCCTTGTCAGCATTCAGTATGCCAGCATGCTCCAGATGAGCAGGCTGAGCTAGCAGATCTGGGAACTCAAACCTTCTGCATCAGAAGGAAGCTTGAAAGAATTTTTTCAACATATGCATGAACAACCATGGAGTGAAGAGGAGAGAATTCCTTTGATTGTGTGGGATCCACCTCTTACTGTTAGGGAAACCTTTGTGTTCTCTGAATGTTTTGGATAAAGATACTCTGATTTACAGTCCTTCTCTCTCTAGAGTTGCTGAGGACAACATTAATTTATAACTGGAAGTACTATGACAATATTAAACCCCAAAATTTAGACTAGACATCGAAGACCTTAATGACAACTAAATTTATTACAGTTAAGTCAGCCTAAAGAAACATCAGAAGACCTGTAGCATGGGTTACATACAACCATGATATGCCCAAACCTGCGAGAATAACATGTGAGGAATAATCTTAGATTCTTGTATCTGAAAGATAAAGAAAAAGAACAGCAAGGAAAGTAAAACACTGGGGCAGAGGTCCAGAGGAGTTCAGACATCTCCATCCTCAGCATGTAATTAAAATTGCCCTTGTTGCACCTTGTGTATTGCTGCTCATAGTATTCATCTGATTTTAGACTGTTTATGCCAGCAGGCCATAGAGTCATGCAGCTGTGAATCAACTCCAATAATTAGAATAGGATCAATACCTAATTCTATAAAGAAATCCTCTTTAAAAGGGCAGGAGACCAAAGCTGGGATTAATAGAGTCTTCCAGTGTACACCTCCAATTGCACGTCAGAGAGTTGTCAGTATCCCTGATAAAATTTACACTGCCTCAAAAACACGAACCTCAGCAAATACAGAAAGCGAAAGCAGTTTTGGAATGATCTGTGCTAGAGTGATTCCCTCCACAATAGGCCTAAGCTAACCCAAACTGATGCTTTTTATACAAATGATTATAAATAGAAGCCAAACTTTTGTCAGACCAATAGTGCAAACTTAACATATTGGCCCCTTGGTGTCATTTGAAGAAAATTAATGCAGGGGGCCAAAGAGACAGAGTCTGCAATATGTAATGCTCCAGAGACATGGCTGAGATTTTGTTCCTAGTGTAGCAGAAATAAATGCTCTTTGCAAGTCATAGGGGAGGAATAAGGCATGTGCATAAGAAAGATTAATCAGTAAAGCCAGCATCTATCTCATGAGTCAAATCTGACATCAAAAAGGCCAAGGTTGTTGCATGTTAAATTTGTGCTACTACAGGGAAGGAAAATAACAAAGAATCTTTTGTGCAAATTGTGCTATAGATTTGGATAACTGGGAAGCACTAGAGAGAATGGGAGCAGGGGAAGGAGTGGGGGCTTATCTTTCCTCTCTCAATAGAAAGCTACGTGTGCAATCATGGCCCAAGTAAAATTGGTGACAAATGCTCTTGTGGCTTTTAGCAGGGTCAGGTCCTGCACACGATTTGTACATACTGGTTTACAGTGGAAGGGTAGAATTTCTCAGCCTTTTTTTAGGTAAACTCTCAGAGAACTAAGAAGGAATGACAATGGGCCAAAGAGCCTCTCTCTGCTGAAAATGCCAGATCTGTTAAATCAGAGGCAAGAGAATTTTCCTCAGTGAAGGTCAAATACATTTTGTGAGCTGCCATTGTGTGACTGACTAATAAGGGGGTTGGGGAGAAAGAAGCAGAGTGTGACAGTGTGCAGTCGTGGCCCCCAGGCTGCAGGTTCCCGGCTCACCTCCCCTTCCTCTACTGTGTGCAGAAGTGACCTGATCCAGAAGTGCCTCTTCTTGTGTATGCTCAACACTGATGGCTCAGCATGTACTGCTTTGCCTCCCCTTGCAGCAAACCACCGTGCTAGCTCTCTGCCCTTTCTGCAAGGACAGGGAGGTGTGAAGGACAGAAAATGGGTTTCTGAGGCATTGTTCTCTGCTTTACTCCTAGATTTCCTGGCACAGTCAAACTTTGTGATGGACTGGATGTGTTTTTGCTGTGAATCAAGGACAGCTCTCAACAGGGTCCAGAAGAAAGCACATCAGCAGAACCAAAAGGTGTTATTTCAGCACATGAGACAGAGATACCTAGTCTTGCTTTTTTAAAAGAGTATGTTGAATGGGACAGATACAAGGTCTCTATCCGTTTACTGCTTTTTTTCCCACTGATCCCTTCTGCCATCAGTTTGCTGGGTCTTACTTTCAGGGCTTAGTGGACTTGTCAGGCACAAGCCACCCTCACTGGTAATAAGAAAGGGGACAGTGCTTTCAGCATAGAAGAGATGGCTGTCAGTTGATGGAGGGTCTGCACTTCCTCCTGGAGAATCACATTTCGAGCTTCAGCCCAGATCATGCAGGTCAGTGGTGCTCCCACATGGGCCCAAGCCTTCAAGGCACAATCTGGCTCTGTTAGTTTTGTGGTAGTGGTTGTCTAGGCAGACTCCCCCAGGACTGAAATGAGAGACCTCCTGTGCTGAAAGCACTTGGGTCTGTCCAGATTGAGCTAAAGTAGGCTCTGCAATTAAGGTTTGTAATGGCTTGTATCCTTGGGGAAATGACCGCAGGGTTCAGGACACAGATGAACAAAGGCTGGCCAAGCAGTTGAAGTGGCCACACAGGTGTCAAGTGTTGAGAATACTGGGCACCAGGGCAGGAGGGTGGGTGGATAGGGGTCACCATTTCATTTGGAATGATATGTAAAGTGCTGTGGAAGAACATTTCTTGGTGTAGTATCAAATCCAAGCTGTTAAGCTGGAGTTTTGTCTTGCTCTCAGTGATAAAAATCTGTCCTGCTCCTCTCTGGCAGAGAGAAGGCTAACACTTCAGGACATTTTCCTTTTTTTGTTCAAATACATTTTTCACTTGCCAGTTTCCCCAGAACAGGAAAACAAAGTGGTACCCCAACCCAGTTTAGAGATCAATGACTGCACAGGCAAAATAGGACTCAGTGGAATAAAATCAGAAGGGGAAAGTATACCCTGCCTGTGCTGCAAACTCATAGTGTGAAGCACTGCAAAGGGGTTTTGAATACTGATGTGAGTAAGGAAGAAACCATCACCCACAGGGCCCTACAAGATGGGGAAGAGCTGGAAGGTGCAGCAGGGCAGGCAGATGAGCCAGTGGTAGTGCCAGCAGGCTGAGCAGTCCCAGCCAGCTGGCTGGCCTGAGCCCGAGGGCCTCCTCATGGTTTGGCTGTGGCAGAGTGCCAGGCTTGCTCCCTGCGTGTGCATTTACAAGGCACCAGTGCCCAGTTTATTTGGATGCAAGGGCATGCTTTGTGAGCACTGCACCCAAGCTGGCATGCAGATAGAGAGCTTTATAAAAGCAGCAAGCCTTAAGGCGAGCTCTTGTATGTGTGGGAGCTGTTGGTGTAGGAATGTGCTAGCTGTCTGCTGCTCACTCCTTCATTTTAAGTATTCTAAATAGAAAATGCAGACAAGAGGGACTGGCTGCCAAATGCATTGCTAGATAAAAGATGTAAAGATGGAGTTGAAAGTAAGGTTGTGTGTCAGTCACTTAAAGGTTAAAATCATGCTGTAATTGCCTATGCAGTTCCAGGAACTTCCGAATACAGATTATATTGGCAAGACGACCTGTCATGTTAAGAACATGCAATAAAAGGCTTTTGTCTTCGAGTAATGAGGATGAAAACATGATAAATATGGTAGGTCTGGATTGAAAAATCACTATCGCCCAGCCTTGCCCTGCCAAGTTGTGAGAAGAAAGTCCCACTCATATGGTTAACATATGGATTTGTGAAGTGAAGGGACCTGTTAGATATCCCAAAGTTTATTTCATAGTCTTTGCAGAGCCACTCTGTGCTCCTTAGGGGGAACGAATGGGTGAGTGTGAGTGCTGATAAACTTTCCTGCTCCTGGAGTCCCTGCATGGTGCAAGTGCCTTGGGACATAGTACTTGCCCTGGGTTAGAAAGTTCAGTGACTTGTGCCTCCCTGTTTTCTGGCCTAGCTTTGTGTTGTCTCATAGCAGAGACATCCTCTGCTCTGCAGCTGTCATAACACTTGCAAACCACCCACTCTTCACAGGAGCAATTAGATGTAACCCAACCCCTTGCCGTGTGTGCAAGCTGATCTCTCCCACTGCCCAAACTCAGGCTCCAGAATCCCTTTGTTTTGCAGCGCTGTCACCTCTATAGCAAGCGCAGCAGACCAGCTTCATTATTTTCCAATTTGTGCTCTGGGCTCTGAGACCTCAGACCTGCTGGCCTTCTCCCAGTGGAATTCCACTTAGGCAGCTCAGACAGGGTGTTTTTTGCTGGACATTCCCTTGCCTGCGTCTTTTGGAGTAACTTACAGGCGGATTTATCTTTCTCCTAATTGCGTCATTTGTCAGCCATAACTTTTACTTCTGATTTAATTGTCTCCTCTCTACCCCACAGCAGAAATTTGCCATAGAGTTTACCTTATTGGTGCTGATTTATTTTAACACTTTTTGCAGTTCACCATGGCTCACCTTTCCATTCCTGCACTGCCACATCCCCTGCTGTGTTCTGTGCCAGTTTGAATGGGGATCACGGGGAAGAGCCCTGACAAAAGAGGACCCCTCTCACTCCTATGAAATCCAGTTAGTTTTGTATTGTTTCCTGTGCTTTTAAATCAGGCAAATTGCCAAGGTGGGTAGGACTTTAGGGCTGCAGTTGTTGCCACTGACAGATTTACTTTCTCATCTGGTGTTTGATTTGAGCTGAGATGTTCTGATTGGAATCTGGATTTTGGTTGCTCTGAAGTTTGACATTTGTATCCACTCCAAAATTAGGTCCCCTCTTGAAAAAAAGAAAAAAAAAATGTCCAAACATAACCATTAACATATTTCTTTCTAGAAAAAATATGTACTAAATATTTATGATTGACCAGAACAGCTTTTCTCTTTCTCTGGAAACTTCCATTTTAGTTCAAACCAAAACACAGTCTCTACTGGTTATTTAATTGATTGATATCACAGATAGTTAGTTAACAATTATGGCTGATAAGTTTTATTTATCCAATTTTGTATACCTTCTGCAAAAAGTCTTTGGAAAACTACTGGAGCTGGAAATGCTCCAGAGACCACATGTGATAGAAGTGGTCCTCCTGTGACTCACCGCTTGGGCAGTTCAGAGCGTTTCTCATGTGCAGTCAGGACCCGAATCACTGGCTTTGCTTTGGGAAGCTGAACGTGGTTACCTGCAGCAGTGTCTTTGCTGTGGGGCTGTATGCCTCTCTTAATTTTGTACCACAGCCAGGTCCCTCTGATCTTGCTGGAGGTGGACACTGAGCGAGACCTTTCAACCTACTTGACTTCTAATGAGCTTTTCGTGGAGAGCACCAGTGCCATGGAGTTTGATGGTGACCTGGGTCAGCCTCCCTGGGCAAAAGGACAGCATTAATTTAATTTTTATGCCTTCATGGTGTTTCTAATAAACACGACTGGCAATTAGGCAAAAGGTAGTGAAAAGGTACTTAAGATTTCTTTCCTGTTTGTCTGGCCCAAAGTGTTAGCCAGCTCTAATGAAAGTGTTCCCCAGGGAGATGTGTTTTGCAGTTAACAGTAGGATTCATAGGCCAATCCTTGAAATCTAAACTTGGGCATCTAAATAGAGAGAGTCTAAAGATAAGATCAGCTTGGAGTAGGAATCCTCAGAAACATGATTCTGCAGCCAAAAATACTTTCTGGATAAACCAGTCATCTATGGGGCTGCTGACAGAATGTCACAGAAATAAGGCACAGATGTAAGCTAACCCTCTCCCGTCTCCTCTGTACAGAGACACCCAGGACAATGCTGCTGTGTGCAGGGAGAGAAAGAGGCTGAAGGGCTGATCAATTCACTCAGTGCCATGCACAGACAACTGCCAGGTGCCAGTTTGACGCTGGTCTCACCAGTGTGGGATGCTGCTCATTTGTGGGACGGACCTTTGGGTGAGGGATCAGTGGTCGTCTAAAGCCAGAATCAGAAAAAAACGGTAGCTTGGTTGTGCCATGAAATCACCAGACCAAGAGGTCATTGGTAGGGAGGAAAATGGCATTGAAATAAGGAACTGGGACTGTTGTTCTGTCCTCCCCTCAGCAGCTGGCCCTTGGGTCACATTCGTTCAAGCCAAAATTTCT
This sequence comes from Platysteira castanea, assembly GCA_013397175.1. Classification (NCBI taxonomy): domain Eukaryota; kingdom Metazoa; phylum Chordata; class Aves; order Passeriformes; genus Platysteira; species Platysteira castanea. Next base: position 829,147 of record VYXC01001261.1, read on the forward strand.
GTCGGATGTGTGAAAGAGCTGCCCCCGGACGGGTCTCTGGGTGTGCGATGGTTGGAGAGTCCCGCTCCCTACAGGGCTGTGTGCGCCGGGCACATCCTGCGGTGCGGAGCCGGGGAGCTGCCTTGCGTTTGGCTTCAAAAAGCGAAAAGACAGCAATCCAGCCATTCTTCTGGCCAATAGATGGTGCTCTCCAGCTGATTTTCTGTCTTGAATTGGAGTTTGCAACAGTTTCAAGCAAGCCCTCTCTTATTGTTAACTCCGTAAATCTTTTCTGGGCTGCGTTGAACTTCCCAATTATGAAACTCAGAGCAGGCTTTTGGAAACTCTTCAGAACAGGCCTGATTGACTGGGCAGATTTTTTTCCATTTGCAATTAAGATTTTATTTAAACTTAAACAAAGGTGAAACAACAAAACCCATCGTGCTGCATGTACAGTGTGCTGCTGGCAGCCTGACAGCTTATGACTCCTAAATTATACAGTGATGACCTAGGGCCAAAGAGGAACAGAGCATGTTCATAAACATGCTATCAGCTAGGAACACAGCATGCTTTTAATCTCCCTGAAGCCTTGAATAATCGCATTGTGACAAATTAATGCAACCAGGTGGTGGGTAGATCAGAGCAGGATAGCTCCTTCCTGGCACTTGGGACCTTCATACTGGAGACTGAGTTTCACAGCTGATTTAAGCTACCTGGCAGCTGTGCTGTGGGTGAACAGGGCGCTGTTCTGCACCCCTCTGCCAACTGGGTGTTTGCAGTAGTTATGCAACTGCTTCTCAGTTTTACCTTATTTTATGAAGTTTTTTCTGACAGTATTTTGTTTAACACGCTTTTGTTGAGAGGTAGCCTGTGTGTCTCCTGCTCTTGCTCCTGGCTGTGCCATCCTAGCAGATTTCTTCTGCCAACCTTACTGTTTGTTGGGTCCATCTCTGACCTGATTCAGTTCACTACTGTTGGCGAAAATTATCAGTGGAGAGTGCCAGCAAGACCCTTTCATTCTTTCGGCAGCAATGAGCCCAGAAATCAGTTTAGTTTGTTGAGGGAACTGCAGTCAGAGACTGCAGAAACCTTATGTTATTCACACTGAAGTTGACAGCAGAATTCTGTCTGACGTGGATGCCACAGGAGCAGTCCCTGGGCTCTAGTTTTGCACGTGGTTGTGTGAAACAGCCCAGGTGTAGGTTTTGTGTCCCACTGGTGTTAAGCACACCAATATGTGCTTCACTCAGCTACCTGTTGTCTGTGTATGTCACCCATAGGAAAGTAATATTGTAAAAGACTCACAGCTGCTTATGGGAAGGCAGTATATCACGAGGGAGAGATACATTGCATCAAAGACAGTGCTCTGCAAATGCTACATCTGAGATTAACTTCCCAGCCGTCTCTTGATTTACTTATAATCAAGGGCATGTGAGCTTCAACTTCCTTCCTTTGCTCTTCCTTGCCACAAGGACCTGTTTAATGCAAAGTAGGAAGCATGACAGGACATTTCTTTATGCATTGCTGGTGGTTTATGTGGACAGCACTCAGTTGAGTCACTCTGTTGGAGGTGTGGAGCACATCCTCCCGTGTTAGCTCAAGAGAAAGTATCCAATGTTCTCAGTCTGGCAGGAGTTTCATATGAACTCCCCTTCCCCCAAAAGTGTTATCACAACCATCTAATGCATTTTTATGGATTTAAAACCTTCCCTTTATTACTGAACTGAAGGGAACATGACAGCAATTTGTTTCGGTTAATAACCAGGAGGCTTAACTTGAAATAAGTTGGAATGAAAGCAAGATTAAACCAGATGCAGAGAGAACAGAGTTGCAAATTACTGAAGAAGTGCTTGAGGTTTCTTGTGCTGATTTTTCTTAAAAACTAATGTATGTTGAGAGTGCTCTTCAAATCCATGATGCTTTCTTCTTCCACTGTGAAAGCACAGTTATGCACTGCTGAGAACAGGGAAAGGTCTTGCTTTGAAGAGCATGTGTGGGAGCACATGGAGATGATTGGATTGTGCCGTTGTATTTCTGGAATGGGCTTTTCTAGCAGCTGTTATAAGCCAGATAAG